>WEIS01091668.1:16527-27503 GCA_013389965.1 Todus mexicanus
CTGCCCCGAGGAGCCTCCAGGCTCGGGCAGCCTCGGCCCGGCTGCGGGTCCACCCCCCCGTCCTTGCGCCGGGGGTAGAGGCGAGAAGGTTTGGGAACCTGCCGGAAGGAGCCGTGGGCGAAGAGCCTCCATTAGCCGCGGCTGCTCCCCTCGGAAATTCAGCAATAGGCAAATAAATAGCGAAATGGTCGCTGCGAGGGAGCAGGGAGCCAAGGAGCAGAAATATTCTGGGAGGGCGAGCGCACTTCGGAGCCGCCTTGGCGCTCGCCACTACGAGCAGTTCTGCAGCAACTCACTTAATCACAACAGAGACCTTTATTAACGGTGCTGAGAAAGCAGTGAGTAAGTGGGTCATGTATAATAAGCCGTTTGTGTTCAGTAGGTGAATACCAATTCGATAACAACCGCGCGTGCTGGGAGCCGGTATAAATCGCTGTTTAGCAGGTCGCGGATTGATCATTTCATCGCTCGCTTGCGCAGCTTTTCCTCCGCCCCGCCAGAGCCCGGCAGGTCGAGGGCTCGGAGCGGGAGAAAGGCCGGAGCTGATGGGGTGGAACTGGCCAGATCCTGCCAAATGCCAGAAGCATCCGGAGCCGCGGCANGGTGCTCGCACACCCCCGTGCGCACCCCCGTGCATCCCGGTGCACAACGGCGCGCGCCGTCGTGCGCTCCCCGCGGCANACTCACTTAATCACAACAGAGACCTTTATTAACGGTGCTGAGAAAGCAGTGAGTAAGTGGGTCATGTATAATAAGCCGTTTGTGTTCAGTAGGTGAATACCAATTCGATAACAACCGCGCGTGCTGGGAGCCGGTATAAATCGCTGTTTAGCAGGTCGCGGATTGATCATTTCATCGCTCGCTTGCGCAGCTTTTCCTCCGCCCCGCCAGAGCCCGGCAGGTCGAGGGCTCGGAGCGGGAGAAAGGCCGGAGCTGATGGGGTGGAACTGGCCAGATCCTGCCAAATGCCAGAAGCATCCGGAGCCGCGGCAACCGGGAGGGTCGGGCGCAGCCGGGAGGGTCGGGCACAGCCGGGGAGCGCGGGCGCTGTTCTCTTTAACTTGCCCACAGTGGCTGCAGAGAGGGACTGGGGCGGGAGCAGCGTGTGTCCTGTGGGCATTGGCAGGTGCCCATGAACCACCCGTGAGGGTGTGGGCAGCTCCCCCACCCTGCCACCCGTGAGCGATGGGCCTCCGCTCGCCTGCTTGCTGGGAAGGGAAAAACTCTCCAGCAAAGAAAGTCCTTTCCCTGCCCCCTCAGCAAAGGCTCTGCCTCCAGCGAGGATGGAGCCAGGATGGAGCCAGGATCGGCTCCGTCTGCCCCGCTGCCCCAGAGAGCGCCTGAGCCGCAGGATCCCTCCCTGCCATCCCTCCCCTACCCACTGCGCTCCCTCTCCTCTGCTCTCCTCCCCTCCTCTCTCCTCTCCTCAGGCTGGCGCCTTCAATTATTCATGCCCCCCGTTGCAGGCAGCCTGTGCACGCTGGGCTGGTGCCACCGGCTCTCAGCGCGGCGCTGGCTGGAAGCTCCAGCCGCCTCCCCAGCCTGGCGGTGCCCGGAGCGGGGCAGCGGGAGCCGTTGGGCGAGCAGCTGGCGTTCCCGAGGAGAGGAGAGGAGAGAAGCCTGGCTCCGTCCTCGCGTCGCTCGCAGGCGTTGGTGTCTGGCTGTCAATAACGCCGCTGCTGGAGGGCTGGAGGCTGGAGGCAGCGGTGCCCCTGCTCCCCGGGGTGCTGCCCTGCTCTTTTCTCGCACACCCCGATGATTATTCTATCAATTACTTTCATAAACACTTTGCATTCTGCCGGATTTTTTCACGCTTCCTGATGGGAATTCTCCACCCAATGTGTTTTTGCTGCTGCTGTTCGTGCAGTCATTCAACGCAATTACTTCTGACACCTCTCCTCATCAAACGTCTGCGCTTTCTTTTCCCTTGAAGAGGCTGACAGACGATGGGCCAGACACTGGGAATTATTACGTTAGGACAGTGACAGCTAATTTCAATCATAACGTTCCCTGCGAGCGAGGCAGCAAATCAAACGAGCAGCCGGTGCGGCTGCGCGCGGGCCGGGGCCGTGGGCAGCGCGGTGGTGCCGGGGTGGGGACCCGCAGGGGGCTGGGGGCTCCGCGTCGCTCCCCTGGCAGTGGGTGGGTGCTCTCCCCTTCGCAGCTCCTCTGGGGCTTTGGCTCGAGGCTCGAGGACTCGTGCGGCTGGGCACAGACAGCCCTTCCCGGCCCCAGCCGCCGGCGGCTCCGGCTGTCTCCAGGATCCTCTTCTCCGTGGCGGTTCCCCTGGCTGAGGTTCCATCTCTCGCCCGGCTGCCCCCTCCCCGTGGCTCCGGCCGTGGGGGGCACGCAGCCGGGCGCCAGGGCCGCTGGCTGGGCTGGGCCGTGCTGGATGCGTTGATGGTTTGTGCCACGTGCTCCGTATGGAGCTGGACTGGGATGAGCCCCCTGGTCATGGGGTGGGCAGAGCCGGGCAGGAGGGTGCTGAGCCCAGGAGCGCCGGGCGCTGCCAGCTCTGCGGGACGGGTACCGGCACCGGGCGCGGTGTGAGCAGCTCTCTCTGCAGCAGCTGCCAGTGCCGATGGCTCGTGTTTTGGGTGGTGCGTGTCAGACTGGGAGGGGGACTGATCTTGAGTGGAGCTCCTGTCTGCCCCATCCCAGTTCCTACCCGGTGCCCTGCCCACTGGGAATCGTCCCCTGGCAGAGGCCAGCGCCAGAGCAGCGGCCGAGGGGCGGCTGTGCGGCGCTCCGGGGTCCCACCGGGAGCTGTTCGCTCGGCCCGCTGTAGGTTTTTGCTACTCGCGCTATCAAATAATGGCTCTTCCTCGTCCCCCTCGGGACGGAGCTGTCTGAGAACCGCGACTCCCCGGGAGCTGTCTGGGAGCTGCGAGTCCTCTCGCCTGGGGAAAGCTCCTGGTAGCCGGCGCCGGGCTGGGGGAGAATTCTCGCCGCTGGCATCTCTTGTGGTGCGGTGCTAGAACCCGGGCAGGGGGAGGCTGCCGGGAGCTCGGGCAGGAGCT
This sequence comes from Todus mexicanus, assembly GCA_013389965.1. Lineage (NCBI taxonomy): Eukaryota > Metazoa > Chordata > Aves > Coraciiformes > Todidae > Todus > Todus mexicanus. The sequence continues at coordinate 19,548 of WEIS01091668.1, forward strand.
GGGGGGGAGCCCCCCTGTAATGGTTAGCTGTGAGAAATGCTCGCAGGTTTCAAGGTTAATTCCGGCTCCCTGGCAAGGTGAGCTCCGGCCTCATCACAACCACCGAGCTAGCTGGATGTTTTTTGTTGTTTTTAATTGGTGCTGCAAATTTGAGCTAATTCTGCTGCTAATATGACAGTAAATAGGGGCAGAGAAATGGTGCTCCCAGCTCCAGCGCGCCGGTGTTCGTGGCGCTCCAGCCTGGGGCTTGTCTTGGAAAGGGCCATTGCAGGATTGCTGGAGGAGAGTCGCTCTCCCCTGGTGCCGGGGCCAGGCACTGGCCTGGCGCTCGCCGGGCTGGCGCTGCCAGCACAGCTGGGACTGCCCGAGTGGCTCTGCGGCTGGATCCGTCCTGGGCTCCGTCCCTGGCCTCTCACCACTGAACCCTTTGCCCCAGCACAGCTGCTGGAGCCGGTGCCGCCGGCCCTGCTCTCGCCGGTGCCGCCGTCCGTCACGCCGCGATGTTTGTGCGCTGGTTTGTGGCCGTGATGTGTTTGTGGTGACCCGGGGTCAGCATCCCTGCTCGCCGGCTTGTCAGGAGGAGATTCATTCACAGATGTTAACGGGCAGGTGGGAAGAGGAGGGAGGTTGTAGCCCAACCTGCTCAGCTCGTGGCAGCAGCCCTGGTGTCCCCGCAGCAGCTGCCGCGCGGGAGCAGGGCCGGAGCTCCTGCTCCTGGATCCATCCTGCGGTACCCAGAGCAGGTCTGGGTGCTGGGGTGCTGAGTGGTTGGTGGGACGCCACTGCTGATGCTGCCGGGGGCCAGTCTCTGTCGGAGCTGCTGGAGGTTGGGTGTCCCTCGCCCCGGGGCTGCAGTGGCCACATCCAGAACCGGTTCCCTTCCCTCTGTGCCATGGCTCGGTGCTGCTGCCGGGGCGTGGGGAGGGCGCTGCCAAGGGAGCGGATGACGGGAGCGCGAGGCTGAGCCGGCAATTAGTCCTCCAAGTGTCTTGACTCACCGAACCATAATAAACCATGAATTATGGCGGGGAGCTTTGTGAAGGGAAGAATAAGCCACACTTGATCGCAGCCCACGGCATAACCGCGGCAGCCGGAGGGAGGGACGAGGGGTGGGAGCAGCTGCTCCAGCGGCACGTTCCTGCACCCGCCTGCCTGGCGGCCCAGGGCTTCCCAGCCTCCCCCAGTCCCTGTCCGTGCCCCCCGCAGGATGGAACCAGCCCTGGCCACTGCTGCCCCTGCGGCGCGTGCCGCCCTCCAGCCCGGCTGTGGCTCTGGTGAGGCGCTCCTGCTTGGTTAGCCACGAAAGAAGTGTTGGGTTGACCAGTGCCGTGCTGCTCTGGGGGGTACATAACGCACAGAGCAAGCGGCGGCGCTCCCTGGGTGATTAACGTGCGCTTGCAAATGCCCAGGGCGCATTTCATCGCCCTCCAATTCGTGTTTGCGTGGACGTTGACTCGAGCTGTGTTCACGCTGCTGGTGAAGCCGTGGCCATCCCGGCAGCCAGCGGTTGGTGCCTGGCGTGGGCTGTGTCGGTGGGGCCAGGGAAGCCAGCACAGCTCTACCAACGCTGTGAGCAGCGGGCAGGGTCCTGGCCGGGCTGCAGGGACTGCGCGGCCTCGGGTGCCCCACAGGGCAGGGGGTGCTGGGGACAGGGCAGGGGTCTTGGGGCTCATTTCCAGGTGCGCCGGGGGATGTACAGCCGGGATACACAAAGTGTGAGGGGGTTCACCTCTTCCCTGGTGTCCACTCGCTGCCAGCCCCCCTCCTGCCCGTGCCGAGCGGTGCCGGCGGTGGGAAGGGAGCGCGGCAGCCTGTATATCTCCGGTTTATGAGAGCACCAAGCTGTCCCAGCAGGCGTTTTCAATTCCGTTTATCTGTGTTTCCCCATTGAGTTCATTTTATTTCCCCTGATTTTTGTTTCCTGGAAGATTTATCGATCCTGATTTTCTCAGTTTATGACAGGTAGCAGCCATAAAGCACGCGGAGCCGCCAGCCCCGCACCGGCCCCCTCCCTTCCCCGGGAAGGACGAGGCACCAATGTCAGCGGTGGGAGAGGGCTGGTGCTGGGCGCTGGGGGGCTCCGGCAGCTCCTGGCCCCGCTCCAGCCCATCGCTCACACCGGCTGCGCTGGGGAAGAGGGGAAGGGTCGGGCGTGGGCTGGGGGCTGGCGACAGCAGCGGGGTCTGCGGTCCCCAGGGATGCTGCGGGAGGGGGCTGCGGGGCAGGGCCTGCGGGGCAGGGGCTGCTGCGGGGCCGTCGGTCCATCGGCAGGACCTGCTCTCCTTTGGATGCACTTGGAGGCGGCCGAGCCCTGGGGTTAATTAATACACGCACTGCCCAATTAAAATCTGAAAGAAAGAAGGCGCTGGGTTCGATCGAGCCTTTTCTCCGCTCGGCTGCTGGATTCCCGTCGGTGGGAGCGGCTTTTAATTGTGTGCAGAGTAATTTGGGCACGGCTGGAGCCCTCACACCACCCTCATCCCTGCGGGGTGTGTCCCGGGGGGCTGGCGAGGCTCTGCCGGGACCCGCTGGCTCCGGTCATCGCTCCTGCCACCAGGAATCCATTTGGTGGAGCAAAAGCCAGATCCCAGGCCAGGGAATGGGGAGTGTCACAGCCCGTGTGGCGGCTGCACTGGGGTCCTGGGCGAAGGGGTGCAGGGGCTGTGCCGAGAACCTCGCCGGGAGACCCTGTCTCGTTAAACCCTGGTGCTGGGTATCCCCTTCTGTTCCCCTGCTAAGATGGATTAAAGGAAAGCGATAAGTCTATGGGATTTCCACGCGTCCGGAGGGACAGGGAGATATTAAAGGTATTAACTTTTCCGTCTGGGCTGATAATTCATTTTCTGAGGGGATCAGGGCTCAGCGAGAAGCCCCGGGGAGCTGCATGCAGCTCCCCACGGGGGGTGTCCTCCGGGGGCTCCAGTGGGACCCGCACGGTGGCTGTGAGCTGGCGGTGCCGGTGGCACGAGGTGGAGATGGGAGGGCACCGGGCATCTGACACGGGTGCAGCGGGACCCTGATCAGCCTCTGACCCGCCTGGGCCGGGCACCGTGTGCCAGCCCAGGGACGGGCAGGGCTGTCTGGCCCCACGGTGGAGCAGATTCCAGCTGGACCGGGTTTATCCCAGTCCTACTGCTGGCCCCAAAGAGAAGCTCCTCGGGCACCGGGGACAGGGCAGGGGCTCCTGCAGCCCCTGCCACCTCTGCGGCCCAAACGGTGGCCAGGGGAGCGCGGGGACCTGGCAGCCCCCGGCCCGGTTGTGCCGGTGCTGGGGGCTCAGCCCCCATCCCTGTGCCGTGCTGGGGAGAAGCCACCGCTGATTGCGACGTAACGTTTGCCGGTGACCTGCACACCGGGACCATCTTCACCGAGGAACAATCATCTCTCCAGAGGAGATGAAAAGAATTCTAATTACATCTCCAAACAGTATTTGTTTTGAGCGAGGAGCGCAAACCATATGGTGTGTGGGAGAGTGTTTGGGGCCGCATTAAACATGGATTTGTTTTTCATTTATGCTCTGCTCCAAGCGGAGACGCGACCAGGCTTTGTGTGTTTACGGCACCTCGGAGGTGCGCGGGGTCCCGTGCTCGCTCTGGGGCAGAGGTCCCTGGGGGTCCCTCTCCTCCTGCTGTTCTTTGCGAAGTGCCGGGGGTCGGGGGGCGCCGGGTGGCTCTGCTGGGGCTGGGGAGGGGGCACTGGGGTGGGCAAGGGGCAGCCAGGGCTGGGGAGGGTCGACCTCTGCGGCAGGGACCTGTCCCCTCTGCCGTGGGTACCAGGGGAGGCTCCGGGCACTTCCAGTGACCCCAGTCCTGTGACCAGCGGCATCGTCCCGTGTCCCCACCGGCACCCGCAGCTCTCGCTCTGTCCCTGCAGCCCTCTTCACCGAGACCCCCCACGACATGACGGCGCAGGCGGGCGAGGACGTGGAGATGGCGTGTTCCTTCCGAGGCACCGGCTCCCCCTCCTACTCCCTTGAGATCCAGTGGTGGTACGTCCGCAACCACAAGGACTGGACAGACAAACAGACGTGGGCTTCCAACCAGGTAACGCCCCTTGTGCTTCCCCTCCGGCAGCTGTGTCGGGAGGCAGAGCCCTTCAGGGAATCACAGAATCGTTTGGGTTGGAAGGACCTNCAGTGAGGGGCCCCCAGGGGCTTCCCTTGCAGCAGCTTTCGGGGCTCAGGGGCAGCCCGGTCCTGCAGCAGCGTCCCCAGCAGGGTCTCGCTACCTTTGCTCCGTGCTCACAGGCAAACAGGATCCTGGAGGTCCCACAGCACAGAACCACGCGTGGGGCGCACAGAGGATGGTCCAGAGCACGGGGCTGGTGGGGTTGGGCTGTCCTGGCCGCCTTCCCAATTAGCTGCGTGGCCACGTGGCCAGTCCCCCAGGACTGATCCCAGGCAGAGGCTTTGTCTTTGTGCTTGTGCCTTCTCCCATCTCACCGGGATCTCGTCCCCTTGCAGCGTCCCCGCATCCTCCGCCCTCCCTTGTTTCCGCCTCGGTGTGTATCAGGCTCCACAAACAGCTGTCCCTTTATTTCCCTTTCTGTTCACACAGAGATAAGGGCCAAATAATGGGAAGGCGGCTTTAGGTAATTTAATGAGCCTTTATTATTGTGCCTTTGGCAGAGCTGCTGCTGGTATTACCGTAAACTCAGAGAGGCGCTGGGCAAGGGCTGGGGAAGGGCTGGGGAAGGGCTGGGCAAGGGCTGGGCAAGGGCTGGGCAAGGGCTGCCCGTCGGGGCTCGGGGACAGTGAGGGGTGAGGGGTGCTGGGATCCTGGTGTTGGGAGAGGGACGGGAGCTGGTACGTGGCACAGGGAGGAAACTGGAGGCCTGGGTCCCAGCGCTGCCGGTGCTGCTGAAGGGGACCCAGGCTGCTGATTCTGGAATATTCTCGGCAACTGGGGCAGGCGCTGGCTGGGAAGGGGCCGGGGTGGCTGGCACAGGGGGCACTGCTGCAGCGGTGATGCCGCGGTGAGCCGGGCTCCGTCCCCAGCCGCGGGTCATGGGGAGCACCCACGGATGGAGCCAAGCTGCAGCGGGGACCCGCAGGCGAGCGCCCCGTCCCCGGCTGCCGTGATGCCCCGGTGCTGCCATTCCCTCCCTTCGCAGGGGCCCCGCGTGGGGCTGCTCCGCTCCCCACGTTTTCTGGGGTTGGGCAGCGCCCTCCTCACCCAGGGCAGCGTCGCGGGGATGGGCAGGGGGTGCTGAGCTCCTGCCTCCTCCCCGCCCAGCTGACCATTCCTCTTCCCTCTCTGGTCTCCCTCCCCATCCCGCTCTGCCCGACAGCTGAAAGTGTCGCCGCAGGAGGAGCCTGGCAAGGACGCGACAAAAATAAGCGTGAGTCTGGACCGTGGATCTCGCAGGGGCTCCGGTCGGGGGCTCGGCTGGAAGGTTTCCCGGTGGTGCTGGGGCTCAGCGTTGCGTGGAGCTGGGGGGCTGGAGGGTCTCCTGGGGTTTGTGTCTGTGCAAGGCTCTGACCGAGGTGTCCCGGGAGGTGGAGGGGATGCGCTGGGGGCTGGATGTGCCTCGGCTCAGTCGGGGTGAGGGGCAGCGTCCCCCCAGTGCTGGGGGTCACATCCTGCACAGACCGTGAGCCCTGTCCGGCTCCTGTCGGCATCTGAGGGACACATTCGTGCTAAGGAGAAAATAATCTAATTTGCTCACCGGATTAGCCTCCTGAAGCCACTTTGGCTCCCGTGAGCAGAATGAGGAGGCACCGATCAGCTACATAAAAGGAAGACTCTCAGTGTCCCGCTGCCGGGCGCGTGCCCCCCGCCCTCCACGGCCCTCCCTTGGAGGAGCCACAGAAACAGAGGGATACCGGGCAGTGCTTCCCCCGCCGGCCCTGCCCCAGCAGCTCTTCTGGCTCTTCCAGTCTCCCTCAGGGAGTGAACAACTGGGGCTGAGGCTCCCGTGTGCCCGCGGCTCCTCGGGTACCCCCAGTGCCCGGGGTCAACCCTTCTGCCCCGTGTTCCTCCCCGGGAAATGACAGAGAGTCATTCCCAAGGGGTAAAGGCCAGGAAAGGTGGTGCTGGAGAGCAGCGTGTTCCCGGGATGGGCACCACGATGTGCTCACAATCCACGTCCAAACCCAGCAGGAGCCTCCAGGATCTGTCCCAAGCCAGAGCACCACAGCTTGCTGTTGGGGGCCCAACCCTGCGCCGGGCAGGTCCCGTGGTGCAGCCGTGGCGGCAGAGGGGCCAAGGGGCTCTGGAGCCATCCCGGGGCCAGCGACCCCCCCTCGGCTCGGCTGTTGCACCTTTCAGCATAATTAGGCAGTTAATTGCACGCTGGGATGTGATTGATGCGTGTGCCTGTGCGACCAGGAGTTATTTTGGAGCGACGCTTCTGCCGCGTCCTCCGGATCAGGCCAGGGGGGAGAGGCTTGGGTTACAGGCCTTTTTTTTTTTCTGCTGTTATTTTAAGTGCCCTTGATTACTAAGTATTTATGGAAAGGAGATAAATGAACACGGGCGAGACGCCTCCACGAGCGGCTCTGATAAAACGTGTGCTACAGCCACGGAGAGAATCGCCTGAGAGCGAACGGCAGCGTGGAGCCCTGCGAGACGGTGTCAGTCCTGCACAGAGACACCGCGCCAGGCGCCCCCTTGGCCATTTTTTACCTGCCAAATCGCACTCGCTGTCCGGCTCTGCCCAGACCCACCGCGCTTCGCGGCACCAAACGTGACGGGTCTGGGTTTAATTTTCCCCTCTTGAGTTCCCCAAAGCCGCTGTTCTGCAGGGCTGAGCGGGGCTGGGCACCCCTGTGGCCGTCGGTCTGTCTGTCTGTCTGTCCTCGCCATGCGGGGGGCTCTGGCGGTTCCCACCGGCTGTCCCTGCCCAAGCCTGCGAAGCCGGGAGCTTCACCGCCAGCCATAAAATCCTCCCTGCTGCTCTAACCGAGCCATGGGCAGAGCCATGGTGACCTCCTGGGCAGCAGCTCCGGGGCCGCCGGCGGCACCAGCACGTTGGGGTGTTCTTTGGCTAGCTGTAAATTGCCCAGCCATTCCTTTCAGAGCGCATCTCCCTGCTCTTCTGACACGAAAGCAGGTGGGTTTTTCTGAAGCTCTTTTCCCGTGACAGTCTCAGTGCCCTGGCACGCTCACACCCGTGGGGCTGGCAGCTCGCCTGCCCCACAGCCCACACCTCGAAGCCTGCCCTGGAGAAACAGCCCTGCCGCGGGACCAGCCCCCCCGGATCCCACCCCCGGCGCCGCGGGGTCGCTGCTCACGGCTGCACGGGGCTCTCAGAGGCCCCCGAGCTGCCCTTTGGGGTCACCTCGGGCATGACGCGCGGCACCGGCCACCCCCGAGCAGCACACAGGGCACGGGGCAGCCCGACCGGCTGCTCGTGTGTGCTCACGCGTGCTCACACGTGTTCGCACGTGCACGTGTGCAGGCCCCGGCCGCCCGCGCGGCCACAATAGCTCAGCCCGTCGGAGGGGCCGGCGACGGGTCCCTCCTCCCGGTGCCGCCACCCGGGTTTTAACGCTGCCTCCTCCGCCTGTCGGGCCGGGAGTTTGCGTCGCTCCGGTTGCGGCTCCCAGCCCGTTCCCAAACACCATAAAATCTTCAGCTAACAAACGCAGCGGCGAGGAGAAAAATGGCCTTTGCCATCCAGTGTGATTATAGGGAACAGAGCCAGGGGCCTCGGGGCGGGTTATAAATCTGATTTATTGACCCAGCCCAACGGCAGCCGCAGCTCTGGCTACTGAGTAAGTCTTAAATTTCATTGGGTGATAAATACTGAGAGCGAATCAATTTGGTAGAAAAGCTAATTAGCCGGCGCGGTTCGGCATCGATCTCCGAACCCCGCGCGGCCGGGCGCGCGCCGGGGACTCCATCACCCCGGGGGCCAGGGCCGGGGTCCCCCTGTGCCGGCCGCCTGGTTTTGGCCACCTTCGCCTTCGGCCGCCTTCGCCTCGTCCTGCCCAGCACGCGGCCGGGGCGCGGC
>WEIS01091669.1:0-16369 GCA_013389965.1 Todus mexicanus
TGTTACAGCCCCCTGATCATCTTCGAGGACCTCCTCTGGACCAGCTCCAACAGGTGAGCAGGTCCTTTCATCATTCTGCTCAGGACAGAACAATCACTGATTTATTTTCATTCCTAAACCCCTTTACCTAGCTTCTAGACCAGCATCTCTGAAAGTAAAATAATCAATATTCCTGCCTCTAGTGAAGGAACAATCTGCATCTCGAAAAACAAGTAGCCACATTCTTCCTATATTTATACTTCTTGCAAGCTCAGTGGCAGAAAACCTTCCCTTTCCACCATCTCCTGTTGATCCCAGGCAGGGGATACAGCTACCTTACTCCTGCATTTATGTCCATCTTCTCCCAGGAAGGCTTCCCAGAGTTTGCTTCTTTATGTCTGTAGGATATATTTCTTGAAAAATCTTTACAGGTCTTTCACAAGCAAGAGAAGATCAAAGGGATGACCCATAAGCGTGAGCAATTCACAGAAACCAGGAGTTTGCTACAGCATGGTGCATCCTCAAGAAGTAAGCTGGTTTGCCGTATGTATGGCCCGAACACGGTCCTTCCATCCAAGAAGCAATATACACTGCATCAGCTTTTTCTTACCAGTCAGGATCCTAGCTGCTATCTGAAGTTCTTCTCGCTCATTTCCCTCCACAGACTGAAATAAAACAATTCAACAACCGTGTTTACTCTTGTCTCGCTGCCGCACTGGTGTTTATTCAGTATTTTCTGCAAAGCGGATATCAGAACATGCCCGGTTTGTTGTTCAGGAGTCAACAGTATCTCTGATGGGAACTAATTTGTGAAATGTATTGCATCTCTACAAGACTCCTTTTCTGTCACCAGTGAGCAGGAGGAGAAAAAAAAATTGTTGAAAAGTAGAAAAAAAATGTGCCTTTCAGCTTTGGCACTACAAACTTTTTCATCTGACAGTCAAAACACAGACAGATTTATTGATTAAAGTCTGATCTCTGTTGGTCATAAAACAGCTTCAGAAGCCATCAGGCACAATTCAGCGTGGCTGTTTTCCAGGCTTTTCTTTCCCATTGATAACTTCCAGGGAAGCATATGTTAACATCACAGAGCAGGTGCTCATTTCCAACTGGGAAGCCAGTTTTAACTACCTGAATTGTATTCTTCAACAAATGTACATTTAGGTTTTATAGACTTAAGACTTACTAGGGTGTACCCATATTTAGGTCTTCTAACGTTTTACAAGCTGTTTTCCTAGTGGCTGCCAAAAGAATGTATTTCTAAATCAATAAACATTTGAACAATTCATGTTTCCTGCCAATTAATGAAAAAAAATGGGTTTTTTCTCTATGTATTTGGATACCTTGCAAGGTAGAATGGGCAAAGGACTGATACAGACACATCGAGAAATACAGGAAATCAGAAACATTTGAAATGAAGCAACTGTTTAAAATTAATAAATTCATGTTGATGTGTTGTGGAAACAATCGTTCCAAGAGGAAGCATCTAAGTGTACAAGAAGAATAGTTCCCTGGAGAATTCACAGTTAATGCTGCTGTTGAGCTTCTTCCATTTCTCTTTCACACACTCCTTTGATGTTCCTTTGATGCTTCTGCTCAGCGATGGACAGCAGCAGCCAAGGTTAGTTTGAAATTTGCTCAATGGGTGAGAATGTTTCTCCCCAGCAGGAATATGCTCCTTCCCATAATTTCAATAAAAAATCCTTCAAATAAGGCAGACACAACCAGGATGGAACTGGGAGAAGAATAAGGTTTACTCTATATCTGTTGAAAACTTCCATGTGCTGCCAAGTCACTCCTCCTCCAGTCACCAGACCCTTATGCTAGCCAGTCCCACAAGATGACGAGAACAGAGACACTGCTGATCGCACTTTTCAGTGGGGAAGAGTCCACCTCACCTGTCCAAGTGTCTCACCATGCCTATTGAAAGATACGATGATACAGACATTCAGCAAGTCTGTTACCTTTCTGCGACTGACAGGTGAGGCCAACAGCAACGTGTATTAAATCAAATCCAGTTTCTGAGACCTTTCCCAAGCTCTAGCTGTCCTGTTTGTTATTTCCCTGTTAATGTCAAGATGATGTGCTATTTGCGCATTCTACTGCTCTTGTAGGAGGGAACCAGGCCTGCAGTGTATGGGCTGCTTGCGAATCCGGTGATTGAGCCTGTAGCAACATTTCTTAATTGGCATACCTATTAAGAGACAAGTCCAGCCGCCCCCAGTCCCTCTAACTTCTGAGGATCGGCTAGAATGCAAGGGGATTTGTCTCTTACTAAATTTACCCCCTCCCCCCTTTCTCACAACATTTTATTTGTTATTTTGCATAACAGCAGTAGATGCTTGTAAGCTAAGGCTTGCAACAATGAGTGATACGCAAATCATTCCATTATGCCTTATGTGGTCAACCTAACGAGTCAGGTTTCTGTTCATTAAAACAATTTTGCAACCCTAAGGACAAACAAGACAAGAAGACCATCTTTGAATCTGCCAGCTTAAAAAAATGCTATTGTAAATGTAACACTTTTAAATAGAACTGACATCTAGTTTCTTTTAGTGGGAACATCCCAGAGCAACTAGGCCTTGAAAATGACTAATCAATTTAAAGCTAAAAAGTTAAAGTTAGAGTTAAAGGTTGGACTGGTTGACCTTACAGGCCTTTTCCAACTGAGATGATTCTGTGATTCTATAATTGTGTCTTGCCAACTTGGAAGGAGAACTTGAGGCTGGTGCATCCTCAGCTGCACTGCCTTCATTAGAATACTAAAAATCACGCCCACAGGTCAAAAAGACCCTGGCCCAGGGCAGCTCGGGCCCTTAAAGCATGCGTAGTGCTGGAAGGATGGAGTCAGCACTTTTATAATTGCATGTAAACTACTAACCAATCACCTTAACAGGAGTGGATTCAATTGCAGTATCGCAGTATCACCTAGGTTGGAAAAGACCTGTATGATCATCCAGTCCAACCTTTAACTCTAATCTTTATCACCCCTAAGACGTATTGCTAAGCACCCCATCTATGCGCCTTTGAAAACACTTCAAGGGATGGCAACTCAACTACCTCCACAGTATCGCAGTATCGCCTGGGTTGGAAAAGGCCTATAAGATCATCCAGCCCAACCTTTAATCTTTATCACCCCTAAGACGTATCCCTAAGCACCTCATCTCTACGCCTTTTAAAACACTTCAAGGGATGGCGACTCAACCCCTTCCCTGGGCACCCTGTTCCGATGCTAATTTTGTATCAATACGGCACAGAGAATCCCGGGTGGTACGAGCGTTAGGGGGAGCGATCCCCCGTGCATCTGGTGCCGTAATAAGGAAAGTCTGCTTTCTAAAACTGCGAGCGTCCAGATGCCTATTTCCATGGGAGGCGATGGAGGGACACCAGGATAAACAGCGGTGCCGCTGCCGCCGCGACGGGGATAAGATGACGGTTGGGAGACAACGGCCGGTGCGGGGGAGCGGCCGCAAGATGGCAGCGCCAGCCCTGCCCAGCGGCGCCAGGGCCCGGCCTTGCAGCCCACAGGTGCGGGGCTCCGTCACCCCGGGCAGCCACCGCCCACCGCGGCTACGGCCGCCGGGGGCTCCGGGCTTGCGGGACCGGGACACAGCCCCGCGGCTGTTCCCGCCCGCGGCTCCGGTGGGGAAGGCGGTGGGGGGAGAGAAGGACTGGGAAGGCGGGAAGGAGAGAAAATGGCGCAGGGGTAGAGGCTGCTGGAGGAGGACGGGTCTTGAGCGGACCCGAGGGAGAGGGTCCTGACCTGCGGGGCGATGTTAGGCAAAAGCCGTATGAGCTGGGAGTTTTCAGAAAGTGTAAGCTGGTACAAGGCAAAGGAGATAGCAGCAGGGGATGAAAGAAAAACGGAGAAAAAGACAGAAAGATAGACAGAAAGACAGACAGAAAGACAAAGACCGAAAGAGAGACAAAGACAGGAGAAACACAGACAGAAAGAAAGACAAAGACAGACAGAAGGAAATAAAGAATAAGGTGTTTGTGAGGGTGGTCAGATGTTCTAGTTTGGCCGAGTTTAGAAGTCAGCATTCATAAGTCTGTTTTTCCTCAGCAGACTTCTGCTGAGGTTGTCCAGGTTGTCCAGAGCAGCTTCCCTGACATTCCTTACAGAGGCTGATTTCCAAACCCCTAGATAAGATAGGCTCTGGTGACTCTAAGCTCAATTCCTTCAGTAGTCCTTGGTATATCATGTGGTACAAGAGACCATCAGGAGCCATTTAAAATGGAAATAAAGGTAGCAGCTTCGTAAAATCATAGAATCACAGAATTGTCAGGGTTGGAAGGGACCTCAAACATCAACTAGTTCCAACCCCCCTGCCATGGGCAGGGACACCTCCCAGTAGATGAGGTTGCTCAGAGCCCCATCTAACCTGGCCGTAAAGGCTTCTGGGGATGGGGCTTCCACCACCTCCCTGGGCAACCTGTGACAGTGTCTCACCACCCTCATGGGGAAGAACTTCTTCCTCAAGTACGGCACACACACACACAAAAAACGCTGTAGGTGAACAGGACTGATCAAAAACAAGAATATTAGAAAAGAGTGAAGATGTTTCTTAGTAAGAAATGAGCACACAAATAATTTAGTATTGGTAATAGCCTAAATATCTTATGTAGTTGAGTATATTTTAGCTAGTGATAGTACACAGGAGCAATCTGCTCAGAGATCCTGTTCCTGGCTACAGAGACCCAGTCTAAAGCATCAGCATCCATAACAGCCTGGAATCAGGGAGCTCCACAGCCTTGCTACCCAGCCCAGGGATAAATAACTCCTTGTGCTTGTCTTGAAAGTGCCACTGCCACTACCTTTTACTGTCATTCTTTGTGCATTGTCTTGTTGTTTATTTACTTGTGGATTGCTTGTGTTGGAGATCATAAGTAAAAGATTTTAATCTACTAACTGCAAGAGGTCCCAATTTCTCTGAATCCTTGTAATTCATGTTGCGTGTAGGGGGACATGGGACTGGGGCTGGTGTGTGCCGTCAGACTCAAACACTCTGTTGTATAACCTGACCCAGACAGAGTGTCCTACTATCGTGTGGCCCCTGACAGGTTACATAAGGTGACACGCCATCTGCACTAACATCTGTGACCTGATGCAGGTGGCATCACTGTTGAGATGTTGAGAAAGGGAAGAGGTTTCTGACAGCCCACGTCCTTCTTTCACTTTTAATCTGATCACCTTAGCGCAGGGCATTCCTAGAGACTCAGCAACAACTTCAGTCTGTCACCAATACTAGCCGGAGTGTCAAAATACATGTCATGGAAATAAACACCACAGATTTGCTGATGTGGAAATAATCTGGGTGCCAATGCAGTAGGTATTTTGCCCCCAAACTTCAAACGTTAACTGCAAAACTTCAGGATGACTTGAAGATAAATGATTTTTTAAATAGCAGAAATGAGATGCTGTTTTGCTTGCCTTCTACTTTGTTAGTCTTGAGTGGTCACATTTAAGCACACTTCCAGTAACAAGAGTAAACAAAGTTTTGTCTTACAGGGAGTATGGGCCTGCCAAGTATTCATTACAGCGTGTTCTAGATCCACAGCGTTCAGAAAAGTACCATAGAAAGGAAGATGATAAACTTGCTAAGTATAGCTGTGGGAATTAGTCCATAGTGTGTGGATTCAGAGGATATGAAGAGAAAGAAAAAATATTTGCGCTTGGGAAGTGCAGAGATACTCTGGCACCCTGAACGTATGATTAATACTGTGTGGTTGGGGGAATGTACGTGCAAACCCTGGCTGAGACGTTTCCAGAATTATGAGCTAATTGAGAGTTGACCATGAGTCTGAGTCAAAAATGAGGTCAATTTTCAGAGGCACCGGATTTATGCCTCTTTCTGAATAAACATAGAGTTGATTCCTATATCAAAGCATTGGGTTCCACGTGCTCAGGGACTCCATGTCTAAGACTCACTACAGAAACCTCTCTTATATTTCCGAAATGATTTTCTTTTCTTTCTGTAGCAAAGGAGCTTCACTCAGCACATGGAGGGCACCGTGCGGCTGTTACCAATGCACATCACTGTGTAGCTCGGGCTTGATCACTCCCGAAGAGCATGACCCTCCTGCAGCAGGAGGTATTGCTCAGCCCTAGCGCAGACAGACTCTCAAACACACACAGGCTTCCCAAGTTACAGTCAGCAGCCTCAGCAAGCACCCCATGACTCTCAGCCCTGTCAGCTTCTTGCAAATACACCACATCTAGGTGCACTGATGGATTGTTGGCTGTGTGGGTTCCTCCCACCAATAGCAACAGGGAGGGCTTTTATTCATAGCTGCTTTTAAAAAAAATCACGTGTGAAATGAAATACGTGTGAGAACATCCCCGTCTGCATCAGGTGAGTCTCATCCCACTGCATCAAGGGAGAGCTAAACAAGAGGCAAGAAACTCAGGGCTCTAAAATCACAACTGGTAAAATGCCAGGGGGAAAAAAGACCCCAATTCTGACTGTTTCACTGCAAAACTGTTTCTCTTCTGCTTTTTGTAAGGCTTCTTTTACCTTTTTGCTTTTCAGGCTGCAGGTGAAGGTGTTCAGCAATACAGGAGAGGATGATGTAAAGGATACACGGTCCAACATATCACAATTCAATGCAACAGAGAGACAGGGTCAATTATTAAACCATCTGTTTTCTGCAGCCTGCAGGGTTTTCAGCATTTTGTAAGGAAAGCTGTTTGCAAAGCTACTTTCTGTCCTGCAGCATTAAATGAACATACCTAATTCTGTATTTTTTAATCGTACCTGGAGCTGAAAGCTTTAGGCAAACATCCACTGCTCGATGTCTATAGTTTCTACCCTTTCTGTTTCAATTCCTTGATCCTGCAGGATCTTAATTCCAACCTGTATAAAAATGGTACAAAAATAAATATTAATACAAATACTGCTACTACAGCAACAGTGAGGTAGGCAGCTGTATCACTACTGCTAAATATTTTTCCTTATTAAACACTACATCAGCAATGCTTTCATCTACAGGAGGAAAATTCAGGGTTTAGAAAGACTGTACCTAGTCCTCTAGATCAGGCTGAAAGTGCAGCTATGCAAATTGAAGTAATAAGCAGTCATGAAGCTTAATACCCATTGGCAATGATTCACACTTCTGTTTACACTTTGAAAATCCTCTTTGCCTTAAATTTTCTCTTGGGGACATGTGTTTCCGTGTGTTTTTACAAGGCAATTTCTCACTTTCATCTTCTCCTGCCCAGAATACAGCTAGTCAAGTAAACATTGTAACTTTCAGCAAGCCTCCCCCCCACCAGCAAAGTACAGAAAAGGGTTAGGTAAGGGTATTATTATTGGCTTTGTCATCACTGAAAACAATGCATTTTCATTACACTGGAATATCCTTATTGTCCTAAGAACTGATGCAAGACAAAGGGATGATTTATACCATGATTCAGCTAGGATAATTCAAATGGCATGTATAGGTCGGGATGCAACAATAGTCATAATGAAGCAAAAGCTCAGAAATCATCTCCAGTGTGGCTTACTCAGTGTCAAAATGTATTTGTTTTTCTTTTCTTTTTGTTTGTTTCTGTGTGTGCAGAGAGAGTAGTGGTTATTTATATAAAAATTTCAGAGGAAAACAAGGGATCATAAAAAATCAATTTTAGCCTTTCTGGTGGTAGGGGAGGCTTTAAAACACACTAAAAGGGCCATCCAGCGTTTTGGCCACTGGCTTTCATCTCACAACACATGTAAGATTCCACTTTCTCCATTTTACATAACCCAATAGATTGATTAGAAGACAGTAAGGAGAAAGAGAATAAATGCAAACACACCTCATCTAAATAGCGACATGCATATACCCTGAACAATCAAATATGACAGACCCAAGACAATTCCTATTTTTTTTTCTTTAGTACTGAATTTCAGAGATGGAGCACAATGGCCCCTAGCATTTATTGGTTAAGAAGGCTGCAAATGGTTTTCTTCAAGTCCTGAAAGCGACTTGGATATAAAAAAAAAATCTTTAAAAAAATTAGTGGTTTTAATCTGGGAAAGTTTCTAAAGACTAGTCAAGGAGCAGCAGCAGATCAAGATCCTAAGGATGGATATAAAAAAATTACAATCTCCATTCTAAAACCCCACATAGTCTAAGGCAGAGTCTTTAAATGATAGCACAGCCTTTCACCATCATTCGCAGCCACAGGAAATTAAAGAGCTAAAATTGAAGCTGACAGGCAGAGCTAAGCATAGTGCTGCCTGCAGCACGTTGTTTCCTTAGTGTCGTTGCCTACCAATCCATGAAGCCTGTGGCCTGTTCATCTATAGATCAGTTGCCAGCTTACAGTCTGACTACCTAGAGCTACTTCGATGCTGCAGACCCTGAAATGCTGAGATTGGGAGCAGGCTTTCAGCGAGGCTGGTTACCAGGAGCAGCCTGGAAGCTCAGGCAGAGAGCTCAGCACAGGCAGAGCTATGGAAATGAGCTGCTATCGAGTGCCTTGCCACTGCGGCCAGGCTGTCACTGCGGCCTTGGTGCTGCGGCTTCTGGACCAGCTTTGGCATCTCACAGAAGTGAGACCGTGAAGAAACTGCTGGTCATTCATTAGAATAATCTTGGAAGGGGAAACCAACTTCCCTCTTCCTGTGACATCCCCTCTCTGACATTGTCAAAGAAAATACTTTGCCAGAGCGTGACTCATGCAGTTGCTTCCTAATGCACGTCCAAGAGCAGCCTGGTGTCAGGAGATGGGCAGGGAGTGAGTCGCAGTTGTCTTAGCTGAACTCCTGCTGTGGAAGTAAACCACCCTGCTGTTACTGCCGGGCAGGGCTTTCACACATCTCCACGGCATAGAGGACAGTGGTGAACCCAACAGCAGTGAGCGGAAGGGGAAGGAGGAGGCCATCATCAAATGAACATGCTTCGTGTGTTAAACTTAGCTCATAGCTGAAGTCAACACGTAACACGACTGCCTAAATCTAGCACCTAGAGTAAAATTAAACTTCTGCTTACATCTCATTTTATACCTCCAGCAAGATTACAAAGAGTTATGGAAAGGCACTTTTTACATTTATTAAAAAAATAGAAAATACAATGTTCATCAACAAGAGGAAGCCTTGTCTGGAGACTGAACTTGGCTGATGGAAGAGACTGCTCTCAGAAGTACCTGTCATGGAAGGGTTTGCACCATGAAATGAGTTCTTAAATAAATACCCATCAAAATAACAACATTCTTTTCTTAGTTACTTATCTCTAGGGTTTAAAAAGAAAAAAAAAAGAAAAAAAAGAAAAAAAAGAAAAAAGAAAAAAAAAAATATAAAAGTGGTGGTGTTCTACCACAGGTATCTTTTTAGCCATAAAAGGTGATCAGGAGCAATGTCTCCCAAAAGCTAAACTTCTCCTGATGGTTATCCTGAAAAATGGAGGAGTCTGTTTCATTCAGAATTTTTCCTAAATTTATTCTGGCCTGAAACCAAGACACAACGTCTCCACCAACTCCATGAGATTTCCTGCCAGTTAACAGCACAGCAAAACCAGTGAGCATTAAGAAGCCTGGGACACAGTTCCCTGGAATCTGTCAGATCCTAGGGTCATGCAAACACCTGAAACCAGCCCTTAAATTTCCACTGCAATTTCTTGGGTCCGGTGGATATTAAGCAGGTGGGAGTGTGGGTGAAAAACTTAGGGATGTTTATATCTTATCTGTGGGAATCATACCGATGACACACTGGTTAAAAGACCCACTCTATTTTTAAATTTGATGCCATAATTACTTATGTTTGGTTAAGTGGAAACTTTGTGTTACTTTTAATTAGTCATACAGATGCATGTTACATTTCTTTGTAAACCTTGCCTATCTTACCTGAACTGGCAGATTCCTCTTCTTTTGTCAGTGTTGAAGCTCATTACTTCACACGCTGGAATTGAGAAGGTACAGTTTTTCTGCATTTCCAGGGAGGACCACTGCATAGGACCGCAGCTCCATCCTTCTGTGCTTACGTTCCAAAAATCAAAATGAAACAGTTGCATTATACAACTGTTGTGAAGTGAGAAAGGCATTGTTGCCATCTCAGTAGATTAACAGTACAGAGAGTGTGGAGTTGGCTTCTACAGGGCAACCAAAAAGAAATTAGTCATCCCAAGGTTGAAAACATGAGATGTTTTCAAGGCAGATACCTTCCTTATGAAGAGTCAATACAAACCATACAGCAAGACAGGCTATAGAAAACAGACAAAACATCAGCCTGGAGTTTTAAATCTTAAAAGTGCCAGCAGGAATTCAAGGTCTGAATCAAGAGATGAAATAAAACAGCCTAAAACGCTGTGCTGTGCCCTTATTTTTGACTGCATGGTTGTTTTCTTCCTCTGTGTTGACATGGTGGTTGCTCATACCTCAAGTTGATACCAGGTACACACAGTGCTGGAGAATAGATAGACTTCACTGGGCAGAGAAAGAGTGTCTTCTTGAAGGCAATCACTTCAGGCATGATGGACCTGGGACTTGAGGTTGTGATCTGGTGATCATTTTAAAAACTGCGACTTTGAGGAACTCTCTGATCAACATCACTCATAGTGGAAGAAGATGGTACATCCTGACTAGCCAATTTAAAGGGATTACGAGGTTTTTCCCTGATACCCTCACATTTCACATGCCTGTAGTGTTATATCTTAATTTACCATCAACACTGTACAGACAGGGTGTTGGCAGAGAGGTATGACTCTGGAGAACAGATTGGAGAACCTAGTTCCAGAGCCTCCCTCCCTTCACTAGTTTATAAATAGAGATTTAAAAAGGCCTTGGTGTAAACAGGCAGTCCCTTCACTGCTCTGAAGGACTGCTTAAAGTTGCTGCTGCAAATGATGCTCCTTCTAGCCTCCAGCTCCAGCACTGCTCCAGGACTTTTCCCATGACTCACGGCTAACATTTTCTCATTGTCTTGCAGATCTCAGTTTAGACAGCCCAGAACATTTTCTACATTTTTAAGAAAGCTAGCCTTAAAACAAACTAGCCTGTTAGTATGTGAGATAAAACAGGAGAAAGGAGAGGAGCCACGCAGAGTGGAATTTTTGTGCTAGATATTGCCTGGATCCTTTTGTCTTTCCTGGTGGGCTGTGGCTTCCTAAGGCTACTTGCTCCTCCAGCAGCATCTTCTCCCCTGAACTTTGGACGAGTCTCTGGCACAATCCTGCAATAAGACTTGCCAAGACAAAACCACCGTTCACCTCTTGCGTGAATCTCAGCAGTTCTCTCTCCTAGGCCCAGTGAAGATCATTACTATTTATACAAAATAAGACCATAATTGACCCCGCAAGGCTCAGAAAATTTTGGATGTTTAAGCAAAACTCACGGGAGGAGGATGACAGGCATACTCTGCATCTGGACAGCAGGCAGTCAGAAGTGACAAGCCAACGCAACAGAACAGTGGGGCAAGGATCACCAGCTCAAATGCAAGTTACAACATGATGGAGAAATCAAGTACATGACTGCTTGGTTCCTGCAATAGTTAGACTGTGGGGGGTTTAGGAGGAGAAGAATTTGAGAGAAACACCATCCACAAATGGTTAGAATTGGCAGCTATTTTGCACAGATCACTTCTGAGAACATTTTAATTCCCTAGCTTTAAAGAAATATATTTCCCCTTCCTTCTTTCTTCCGTACATTACATCGAGCAGCCCTGCCAGCTCCTGTGCGAGTGAGCGTAGGGGGCTATTGCTCATTCCTAGCCATATGTTTCTGTCAGATGTTTATTTGCACGAGTGACAAATCATTCAGAGCTTTTGAAAAGCTACAGGAGGCACTGCCATTCTCCACTCCTACCTCATTTCTGCAGTCACAGCCTGCGCTGCAGTCAAGGAGTAGGCAGCTCCCAGGCAGGCAGGGAGAAGGAACAGGATCCACAGGCCAGGCAGATGTGGGCAACCTTAAACTGTGAAAAGAAATGCTGTGGAAGTGACCCCTAGGTAGTTACAGAAGTGTCAGTCACCCTAGAGAGGAAGCTGTTCCTTTCCGAGAAGAAAAAGCTAGTGAGCAAAAGGAGAATAGTTAAACTAAAAATCTGGCATTTCTGCTACTGCCCCTCTTTGTTGGACTATGGAAGGATTTTTAAACCTCTGCAATTAGTCCTTCTATCTTCTTAGTACCATTATCCTTAGCCACAGTGACGCAAATAAAGCTTAAAGGTAATACTTCAGTTTTCTCTCTTTTTTTTGAAGAGTAAAGGCCCTATGTAAATGTACTTTTAATGTCCACGTTTGGATGCCCACAAGACCTTGAAGCAAAGGAATCCCATGCCACAGGCGGAAGAGGAAAGGAAGCACTCCACAGACAGAAGCTGCTGATGAAAGGGGCACGGGTAACAAAGATTTGGAGAACACTACAGAATGAGGTGTTCACTTTGGGGTGTATCCTTGGTAAAAGCTCTGATGGTGATAGTGGTTCTTTTTTAAGGCATGCTTAACTCCTGAAACTAGGTAGCTCTTAATCAGAGATTGGTCCTACCTACCAGCATCACTGTGAAAAGGAAACAGAAAATGTGCTCTTCAGTGCAGTATTTCTACTCCTCCCTAGGAAAACTGCAGGTTTTTGCTTTTCTTTGTTTTGAAGAGCAGATGGAGGCTTCAGTATCTTAAGGGAGTTGGGAGATGGTGGAAGGTGGACTAGGACCTTCTGACAGTCTGGTCATCCCAGTGTCCATACGTTAGAATGTTGCTAATTGTTCTTGAAACCCAGTAAAGCAGGTGTTTTCTAGCAAACTGTTATTTGCAAGATGTCACTCCCAGCTTTCAGGAGATTCAGTTTTCTACAAAGATGTCATATGTGGTAAGAATTTGGTCTTTTCAACGCCTCAGGAGAATGTAATCCATTTTGCATGCTTCTTAAACTGTCCATTTCCTTTGCTTTTCATGTCCTAGTGTTCTCACCGTTATTTTCAACTGCTTTATCTTCCTTGCTTACAAGTGCTGTACTTCTCTAATCTTGGAAAAAATTGCCCTTCCTCCCACTCTACCTTTCTGACTTTCAGTAAATTAGCTGTTGCCTCCATGACAACAAAATTGAACATATCTCCTCAAGCTGTCTCCATAGGTCTCAGGCAAGCAGTCTGTTCATAAGACCTTGTCTTCTCATTGACAGCTTGCTTCCTGTTTTTTCTCCAGTACGCTTCAACAGTGACTGCTAAGTTAAAGGAGACATTTCTGGTGCTTTTTTACCTGATTGTGCTGCCACTTCCATGAACATTTCCTTCCCTGGCTGTCAATGATTGCTCTCTTTTTATCCTGCCTGATTTATAGACTGCCCTGACTTGATGGATCTCAAGTTTTGCAACTTTCTCTTTGGCTTTTCAGCCAGCACCAGTCTTTCCCCTCTAATTTACCTGTTACATTTTCTCACTGGAGCCCTCTCACGCTTTAGCTTCACCCAGAAGCTCTGTGCTGCTAACTGCCAAATTCATCTCTCTTTAGCCCAACTCCAAAGCCCTGGATAACTGTGTACCTCCAGCCATTTGCCTAACAACTTTTTATCTCTTTCTCCCACTAAACTGGATTAAAAGGTCCTTACTTTTTTACATCCAGGTGTGACAGCTGAAATGCAAGTGGTAACTCAGCCTTTGCCCTCCTTCCCCTCAGTTTAAGCAGCTCAACTGGATCAGGCAACATATTTCATAACCGAATGTTGTAGACTTACTACTTATTTTTCTAATTAAGCCCATTGAGAAAGGTGTTTTTGCATATTTTCCAACATTTTTTGAAGCCATTAACTGGTCCATAAAGGAGGTGGGTGTCTGGCTGCAAACCCACAGTAAGGATAGAAGAGCAGCCATTCTTAATGTTCAGCTCTTCAGTGAAACGAACACTTTGAGAAGGCTTTAGAAAGTAGTAGTATTATTATCGTTATCATCGGCATCATCTGCATACTCTTACCTAGTAGGATGTAGAAAAAAATGAACGTGAGCAGACTACCAAAATATCTGATAATTAGACTTGGCTTCCTCGAGTATCAACCTATGAGTGGAATATAATCTGAAATCATTTGGCTTGAAAGGCCTGTGAAACATCACTAACTGTTTGATTAACTGCCTCATCCTAGTGGAGCACTTTCTGAACCATGGGGATATGTTTGTCCTTTCAGAAAGAGGTGCTTTGTAGCTGCAGGAATCCAATACTAATGTCAAGTCAGTAGTTCAGACTAAAATGAGGGACACTTGGGTGGAACACAAGGAGAACAAAGTCTGCACTGCCCAAACCTAGACCAGTGATGGATCAGATTTTCTCAGCCCAGGGGAATCAGGCTCCTCTCCTGCAAATTAAGGTGGAAAAACTCTTTTGATTTAGAGTTAGAAAAGGAGCCATGGTCAGCAAGGCAACTGCCTCACCACCTCTGTGGAGCAATTGATCTAATCCCACAGAAGTAAAAAAACACAGGTACCCCCAAACTCACACACAAGAGCTCCTCACTTTACTAGTGATTTTTATACTCAGTAACCTGAGCTTTTATCTTTGCTCAGGGAACTCTGTGGTTCAACACAGCTGCATTAGGACTCTACAGCTGTCAGTCCCCTTTCCAGAGGGGACTATTTCATTCTCAACTTCTGGAGGGCATATTTCTGTTCTAAACATTTTTTGATAACACTGAGAAGCACCAGCTGAATAGGAGGAAAAAAAACCTGTGCAAACAGTCTAACTGAAGGAAAACAGAGAAACCCTCATCAAATGGAGAGGCAAGCAGTAGCAGGTCGGTGCTGATGCCCTATCCTGGTTCAGAACCTCTTGCTTCAGGCACCAGTTTGTCCTTTCTTCTGAACAAATTGCAACTTGTTCAAAATTTCTGTTTGTGATCAGTTTAGCAATATTCTGCCTGCTCCACACACACACGGTAATTTTCATCCGCAGTCACACCACAAATTCCTTGCCGCTAGCTGTGCAGCTATCATCTTCTCAGTGCTCTAAATAGCTCCCATGCGTCACATTTGAGTGGCTCTCCTGCCTCCAGCTGACATTCCCAGGCCACAGAAACCGGAATATTCCTGCACAGCTCCTCAGGTCAGGAAATCTAGAAGTAACATGCTTGTTTACTGTTTATTTCCCTGTAAGTTTTGACTTTTGGATCTTTTGGAGATAGTGAAACCAGGAGAAAACCCCTGCCTGTACAACACTTGGATTCAACAATACATGGCTGTGCTTTTTAACTGGTTCACAGACATATTTGTCACCGTGAGGCTAAGTCCCCAGGATAGTTGTTGCCTTGTGTAAGAGAAGCCTAGATAATTTGGCCGTGGTCTTAGAAAGGTGGCTCTAATTTCAACTAAAAATACATTTGCATTCCTTCTGCCTTATTCTTAATCACACAGCTTCCCTCTAACAGAGGCACAACCTTTGTGCGCTCCTTTCCCCCTCGTCCAGATTTTCTTTACTCACCACTTCTCCGAAACAGAACACAGCCCTGTGTGCCTCTTTCCCAACTCCCACTTTCAAGCCCCATCTTTCTCCCAGGTGAAAGTGATACAGATTTAACTACTCCAAATCCCCTCCAAAACTTACTTGATTTCTCCTTGTTTAGGCAAAGGAAATATTTCTGAACTTGAAGGTTGTATTATATAAAGTGCATCAGTAGGTAGGATGCTGTATTAAAATAAGGTCACAGACAGCTTTACTCCACTTGCAGTAAAGCTGACAATTGTTTTGCAATTCCTGTTTAACAAAGACAAGCTCTAGATTATATCTCAACAATATTTAATTCCATTAAGCACTGAAGTTCATTATATTCAGTCACATTAAATACAACGAAGTAAGCCTTGCTTATTCTGGACAGAATTCTTTTCAGTTTCACTGTCTTAAAAGCTCAGTATTACACATAATTTGCCACCTGATTAACAGATTTTGTAGTTTAAGGCCAGATTTTTCTCTAGTCATCACACTTTCTCTAGAATTAGTTGAGGCTCAAGATTACAGCAGTCGATACAATGCCAGGCAGATGTCCCATCCTCCCCAGGCTGTGAGGCAACAGAACTGCACAATAAGTGCTTTATAGGGGAAACTGAAAAGTGTTGTCTCCTCCAACAGCTGTGCACTGCAAATGAGAATGTGAACAGGTTATCTGGTGATTAACAGCAAAGTGAAAGTTCACAACAGTCCATTTCCCCCCATCCTAACATAATCTTGCGTCTTTTTCAATCTGTGTCTCAGAAACCATCGAAGTGATAGTTCTGTGAAAGGTCATTAATGATAAACAAACAACAACAAAAAAAGTCTATAAAAGGCAAGATATCCATTACCATCTTGAAATTTCTTCATATTTCACATGTCCTAGGCAGAGACGCTAGGGATCAATTATTTCCTTTAAATTGAAAAAAGCAAACCAAACAAACCAACCACCTCACTTTTCCCAGTGTTTTGTTTGGAAGAAATAATGTAATTTGGAAAAGCTGTC
>WEIS01091670.1:9046-23505 GCA_013389965.1 Todus mexicanus
AAATCCGGAAAGGGCGAGTGTCGGGAGGATGGAGCCAGACTCTGCTCGATGGCACCAGGGACAGGACAAGGGGTAACGGGTGTGAGCTGGAACACAGGAGGTGCCACTGGAATGTGAGGAGGAACTTGTTTGCAGTGAGGGTGCCAGAGCCTGGCCCAGGCTGCCCAGGGGGGTTGTGGAGTCTCCTTCTCTGGAGACGTTTCAAAGCCGCCTGGACGAGTTCCTGTGGGACTTGGTCTGGGTGATCCTGCTGCGGCAATGGGGGGATGGGGCTGGAGGAGCTTTCGAGGGCCCTTCCAATCCCCAACATTCTGTGATTCTAAGTCCGTCCTGTGTTAACCGGTACCTTCACCTGCCCGAGCCCAAATGAACCCCGAGCGGGGGGTTGCAGCCACCCTTGCTCCTCCTGCCCTGGGGCCTCTCTGGGTGGGGGTGGCTGGGCTGGGGCTGCCCTAGTTACAGCCTCAGCTCTAGTAACGGTTTCAGCAGCCTTTGGTTCTGCTGCCGGAGTCCTCAAAGCCCCAAAATGTCCAAATACCAAACCCGATCCATCGCTGCGTGTTGCCCAATTCCAGCTTTGCCCCCCCGGCTCCTGCTCATCCAGCTCCAGGTGCCCAGAAGCGCCTCCCGCTGATCTCCAGGAACTGGAAGCGCGAAGGGCAGCGGGGGCTTCGCTCCAGCCCTGGCTCAGCTCCTCTGCTTGGAATTAACGAACGTGACACATTCAATGGGAACGAAGTTACTCCAATCCTGGTAGAAAGTGTTACCTCCGCCCCTTGGGCTGCTGGATGTGGGGGAATTGTGTCTGGGAAAGCCAAAACATCTCGCCCAGTTGCACCTTCACAAGGCTCCCCCTGCAAAGCCGCAGCCGCTGCCGCCGGACTCGCTGGGAAATGAGACAATCCCTCGAGCCCAAGCCCGGCTCGTGGCCAGCCCGGGATCTCCAGGGGTGTTTGCTGGGGCCACAGAAAGGCTGCACCTGCAGAGCACCGAAAGCTTTGGGTTAACACGTGAGGCTTTAAGTGCTTCTCTGGCTCCAGAGGCGTCTTCTCCTTGCCCCTCCTAAACAGAAACCCGTAACTATTGCAGGGGCGGCCTGAGCGCTGCTTGTGCTGCTCGCAGGGGGGGCAGAAACGCAACTGTAGGATTAAAAAAAAAAACCCCTCAAAAACTCCTCCAAGGTCAAATGGAACCTGAGCAGTTCCATCTCTGCTCTCCAAGTCACCCGTTGTGACCCCAGCGTCGCATCTTGTTCTTTAACTGAGTTCGTTTCTGGGTTTAGGAGAGAGAAACGTCAGTAAGGACTCAACGTGGGTCAGCAGCTTCACAGTGTTCCCCCTCCCTTCCTCAGCCCCCAGCCCTGCTTTTCCTGCAGCTCTTCTGCTTGGAGATCATCAAGTCCCCCCGGCCCCCGGCCCTGCCAGGACCTCACTGCCCCGTGTCCCTCAGCACCACATCTCCACGGCTTGGAACCCCCTCCAGGGATCAGGGGGACTCCACCCCTGCCCTGGGCAGCCTGGGACACGCCTGGGCAACCCTTGACAGTGCCCAAGAAATTGTGCCTCAGCTCCAACCTCAACCTCCCCTGGCTGGGGCAACTTGAGGCCGGTTCCTCTGTGTCGTCGCCAGGAGGGTTTGACCTTGAGCTCCCCCGGCAGCAGTTTGAGAATCCAAGCGCGTGTTTTGGTCTTTATTCTAACAAATGATACAACCGAAAGTTACGATTAGTGAAGGGGGGGGAGGTTAAAAACATGGACCAGACAACCAGTAAAATGCCAGAAGGTGACGCGGTCGTTTCCGTGACACTTACAAATCGTCAGGAAAAGAAACGTGAAACTGCAGCATTAAAGAGGAGGTTTGTTACTGGGCATTAACGACCGCAGCTGGCTCGGCGTGAGTCACAAATCAACAACAGAGACAGGAAAAAGAACCAAGACGAGAGGGGGCTGCTTTGAATGGGAACGGAACAAGGTGGGGTCCAGCACTAAGTCAGGGGTCGGCTTGTTTGGGGTTTTTCTCGCCCTCGTAACAAATCGTTTCGATCCATAAACCAAGAGTCGCGGTGAAGTGAGCGCGGCGAGCGGGGCAGCGGCGGCTCCTCGGGAGGAAGAAGAAAACACATTCCCTTTGCCACAGGAATTAAAGCAACGTTTTGGAAGACCAGTGAAAACAGTTTGGTTGGAAACCGCCCCGGGAATTCCTTCGTGGCGATTTCTTGGGTCAGTTCACGTGAATGAGCGGCCGCCTTTTCCACCTTACTCCTCAGAAAACCTCACGGCCCTCGGAAAGAAGAAGTCGGGGGATCAGGAGTGGGAGGATCAGGAGTTGGGGGAGATGGGGATGAGAAGTTGGAGGGGATCAGGAGTCGGGGGATGAGGTGGGCTCAGCCCAGCCCCGCTGCGGAGGTTCCCCCTCCACTCGCGCCGCTCTCGGCTTCACCCCAGCGCCCCGCCCGGTGCCAAGGTGGGCTTGAGCACGGGGATTCTCCCCCAGCCGCTGCTCGGGCCCTTTGCACCCCTCGGCCGGTGGGTGCAGGAGGTGTTTTAGCCCAGCCCGGGCTAACCGGGCAAAGCCGCGTCGTTGCGCAGCGGCGGCGGCGAGAACGCCCCGTCAAACCCACCCGCGGCGGAGACGCGCTCGCTCCAGAGGGGACCAAACCTCCCCTTGACTCCCGGCGCGGCCCCTTCGGGAGAAGAGAAGGGGGAGAAATGAAATTCTGCCTAGAATTTAAGGTTCCCGAGAGCTCTCTGAAGAGGGGTGAAGGACGCCGCAGCCGCGGGGCGCTGCTGGAAGCGCTTCCCCCAGCGCGCCGCCGGCCACGCGCCGGAGCCCTCGCAAGCACGATGAGCCACAGCGGACAAAGCACCGATCCCAGAGCGGTCACCGCGCAGCAGCTCCCGTCTCCTCAGGCGCCCGCGGGCGGCACGACGCGAGGTAGGCTCAGCCTAACGCCCCTGTCCTGTCGCTAACGAGGATTCCTGCGGCTCGCCCCGTGCCTCCCGGCATCTCCGGCTTCCAAACTCACGGCCAGGAACGCCTCGGCTGGCAAACACAGCACCCAGAGTCCGAAATACCAAGACACAGTTGAGCGAGCGCTGCTCCACGAGGCCGAACGGGAGCTGGAGTCGGCTCACTCGGCTCCGCAGGGAGAAAAGGCAGCGCAGGGCACGTGCCCAGGCCAAGGCGGAGCTGAGGGCTCACCAGCCCTGCGCCCACCCTTCCCCGCCGGCACTCAGACCAGCGCCAGCCGTAACAGAGCAGCCCACTAGAAAACGTTCCTGCGAAACTTTAAGTGTACCCAAGTGCACAGCCGTGAAATCGGGAGGGTTAAAACCCCCCCACGGAACCATCAGCCTGTCCCGGAACCCCCAGAAAACACCGAAAGCCCCCGACTGACAATCACCTTACGCAGAACCCGCGCGTGACGGCGGCTCGGGAACTGCCCCCGGCGCCGCCTGGTGCCGCCCGGCGCTGCAGAACGCTGCAGAACGCGGCACCCCGCGACAGGGCGGCGGCAGCAATCCCACTTTGGCCCCAGTGCCGCCGAGCCCCGACCTCCCGCCCCAGCACGGCGCCGCCGCCCGTACCTACGCTCACCCTCCGTCTCTCCCCGGGCAGGATCTCGGGGGTCCTGAGGAGCAGCAGGAGCTGGGGGCGCACCGACGGCGCAGGTGTCAAACGCTTCAGGAATTCATAACGACTTGGAGGGACAAGTTCTATCGTTCCTAGCGAAGGTTCGACACCTGCTAGCGCGACGGGCCGGCCGCAGGAGCCACAGCTCTGCGCTTCCCTTTGCTTCTCGCTTTCCCTATGGTTTGGATTTGGAACGAGCAGCTCCAGCTGCCCCGTTCGCAGCCGCCGGGACTGGCCCGGGCGCGGGGATCTGGTGATGCTGGAAGAGGCTCAACCTCAGCTCCCCGTTCTCGTTTCTCTGACCGCGACTGGCTGGACTCCGCTGGCCGAGCGGCCGCCGCGTTCTCTAGAGCAGCCTCTTTGGGTTTGAGCGGGAGGGCTCTGGGCGCTCGGGACGCGCGGGATCTGCTGCTGCTGGGCGCTCCCGCGTCCCGTCTTATTGCCTCCGGAGAAACGAGCCCCCAGCGCCACGCCCGGGGCGCCTCCCTCGGCTCGGCATCCGCGGCTCTTCCTTAGAAAGTGGGATGCGCAACTCCATCCATTTCCAGAAAGAAAAAATAAAGAAGAAAAAAAAAAAAGAAGTTGTTAACTACAGTGCACGAAGAATCGAATCTGGAAAATATTTACATTGTTTTGTACAGTTACACCACAGCACTTGACTCTAGAGTTCCGAATACAAACAAATAGCACCATTAGCCGTTCGCACAAGTTCTTCCTAACGGACCAGGAAAAAACAAAAGCTGGGTTATTGTCAAATGAGGGAGGCCGGAACCACATGGAATGAGAAGCAGCTCAAGAAGGCAGAGCGGTGAAGCTCCAACCGGCTGAAAAATAAGGAGAGGAGGGAAATGACCGCGGAACCATCCAAAGCACTGGCCAAGGAACCCTCGCTAGCGAGCCCCAGCCCACGCGCGCTACGATAAACCAACGCCGAGGGGAAGCCGCTCCTGGCGTGAGGATCTAACGCCCGAGCTCGGCGCTCCAGCAGCTCCTGACGCGCCTCCCGCGTTTCCCAGCGGCCGCCGAGCGCAAACAGAAGCGAAGCGGCTGCTGCTCCGCCGGGACGACAACAACAAGGGACAACTTGAGTGCGGGAGGGCGAGGGGGGGACAGCGCGGGGGCCGCGGGGCGAGGAGGAGCGGAGCCGGCGAGAGCAGGGGAGAGGAGGGGAGGGCGACGCCGCCGCGGGCAGCACCGGCCCGGAGCGCGCCACGGCGCCGCAGGAGCAGAGGCTGCTTCCCGAGGCTGCTTCCCAAGGGAAGGCGGCTCTTTAATGGTGACCATTTGGTCGGTGCGCCTACAGAAAACGCATTCCTTCCAAGACACGTCCGACTAACATTCCGGTTACTGAGCTGTACAGAATGATACAGAGTTTACAATCCGTGAAAACGAAGCTCCACAGAACAGAGCGCGGTGGCCCGGAGCGCGCGCGGGGCAGGGAGGTTTGACGGGGCTCGTCTCCAGCCGGGACGTTTCCGCTTCGACGCTAACGGTCCAACAGTGCTTTTTGTTTTGTTTTTTTTCTTTTTCAGTATCACCGAGAAATGTAAAAAAATTTAAAAAGGGATGATAGTCCTCCCGGCTGCCGAGCGTCGGGGTGGCCGAGGCGTCGGGGCTGCCGCGCCCGCGGCGCCGCACGTAGAAAAGCGTGAGCGACGCGCCAGGAGACTCGCTGCCAGCCAGGAACTGGATGAGCCGCCCCGTACGGCATCGGTCCCTCAGACGTTTGACGCGCGTTCCCTTTTCTCCCGGGTTATTCAGTTCATCCCTTCCTTTCGGAGCCGCTTTTCTACCTCTCTCTCTCTCTCTCTCTCTCCGCGGGCCGCTCGCCCCCGCCGGCTCTCGCTGCGGTTCGCTGGTGTTGTCGTTCGTCATCGACCCGCCCCCGCCGTTAGAGATCGGGGAAGCGGCTGGGGTCCTCCTTGTAGTCGTCGGGAATGGTGAAGATGGAGTCGTCAAACTCATCGTAACGGAACTCCTGGAAAGTCACAGTGGCTGTGATGGTGGGAAATACCGGAATATCTGGATGGGAAGCAAAACGGGGCGATGAAGAGCAAAGAAATAACAGGCTCACCGACAACGACCAGCTGCTCCTTAAAGATCTGGAACTGCGCTAACGATGCGCGAGCTTGTTTAGTATTCCACAGAATGAGGGTTGGGGAGACTGGGCAGCAGGGCCAGGGAGGTTCTCCNTTTCACTATTGTTAACACAGAGGACGTTGGCCTGCGGGTGATACAAGATAAAATAACCCTGCCACACAGGGGCTTCGCTCGAGCTAATCCACACGAGAAGACTCACGACTGCGTGTCTGTGCTACCCTCAGAGCAAGACCATCGCGTTAGGAAGGTGAGAATTACAGTGGGCCCTTCCTGACCTTCCAGCTGTGGATTTCCTACCTCGTGGCATTTCCACTACCGTAACCAGGCGCTCCTGAAATCTACAGCGAGGTGCTCTCATGTAAGAGAGTTCTCTCCCAAAACTCAGCAGAAGTTTCCAAGATCCTGAGTGAGTAACTCCACACATTTTGGAAAGAGGAAGGCAGAAGAGTTGCTGCCGTGACCTTACCTAGTTTTACAGGAAAGCCTGGTGGGAGCTTCATTTGAACAAATTCTCTAAGTTTGTTAAAGTGCTTGAAGGGTGCAATTACTTCTAAAACATTCAACAACCTGAAAAGGAAAACAAATTTCATTACCAATTCTCGCTTCACGAGCTTTCCCCTCCGGAAAAGAATTAAAAGGACTCAAAAGAGGAAGGCGGTAAAAAAGGAGTTGAAAAATTTCCATGGTGCTTTTTGTAACCTCCTTAGAGCCTCAGTGTAAACTGGCAGAGTTTGAACCACCAACCTCCCGTATCTGAAGCCTCGAAGGGTTCTGCAGCTCACGGACACAGCAAAACATTTCCCACCCGTGGCCAACAGTTGGGACTTACGATTCGATTCCTAAGGGGAACTCCTGGCTCATAGCGATGGTGGCTTTGAAGGTTTTCTTGCTTTCTTTGCAGACCAGCTCTCTGCCCAGGTGAGGAGCTCTGTGAGGGCGGGGGAGAAGGACAAAGTCAGGGTTTCTCCCAGTGAAATCGTGGTTTTAAAGGAAGAAAAGCTCAGGTTTAAAACCATCAGTAAAGAATCCCTAGAATAAAGGAGATGCTTTAAAAGCTGTGCATAGTGAGGCGGGTCAGTGACCATCTTGATTTAGGTTTGAGTTCTGCTGAACTGGGAAACAAGCAAAGACAGTCACGGAAACTACGATTAATTCCTTATCAACATCATATTAATAAGCACCGTAGAAAGACAGGACAACTCCCCAGAAATACGTCCAGCTACCTGCAGGGGTGAATTAGAAGGGTCTGCGTGTGAGGGAAGTATCACGTGAGCTAGG
Organism: Todus mexicanus; assembly: GCA_013389965.1. Classification (NCBI taxonomy): domain Eukaryota; kingdom Metazoa; phylum Chordata; class Aves; order Coraciiformes; family Todidae; genus Todus; species Todus mexicanus. The sequence goes on from WEIS01091670.1 coordinate 16,058, forward strand.
GAAAGGTTCACCTGCTCTGAGACTGAACTACAAAACCACCTCAGAGCAAGCGGAAATGTTACTCTGCTCTCGCTAGAAGGCAGCGCTGGAAAACACAGGACAGAGAATTCTGTTGTAGGAGAGGAAAGAGGCAGGGAACGAGTAAGATAAATCTTATTTTCTTTTGCTTTATGGGAGCCAGAGGCCTGGATTTCCCATTCAACTCCCTTCAGTTAATTAGATTATCAAACAAAGTGGAATGTCACGTCCGTCCGTATTTCTGTCCCAGCAGTAATAGCTGTTCAAATGCAACCTATTTATTCTGCTTCAATATTCATTCCAGCTCAACGACATGAAAAATTAAATGAGCTAAAAGCCCCCAAAACAGTCCGAGAATATCAGCTCGCTGCCTTCTACAAACAAAGCTACTGGGAACTCATTTCAACCCGAGCTGCTCCCTACCTAGTTACGCACCTAGAGGAGAGCACCTCGCAAAGATTCAGCCAGCTCCGGGAGATCTCTATGCCCTCGCACTCCAGCAGCGTGTGGTTTTGGACAGTGCTGCTGAAGTCTCATTAAATCGCAAACCTCTATTTCGAACGTGGTGAACTGGATCATTTATTATCACCATAAATGAAGATAAATGACTTGCGGCAATGAATGTGTGTCAGAAAACGCTCCATAAAGTAGAAGAGCCAGTTTAGAGGAGTGCATTTTAAAACCGTTTCGATCTGAAGCCCCGGTGGATGGGCAGGCGCCCATCCAAAAAAGCAAAACTAACAGGAAACTCCCCTCGCAGCACTGAATCGATAATCCCGAGGTGCCCACGGAAGCCGGTGTCAATAAAGCAGAGCCACTTACTTCCCGTTCTCAGCAGATATGTACTCCTCCCACGTGATGGTGTTGGGCGACGGCGGAGTCAGCGACTGCCGTCGGACGGGCTGTGCAGAGAAACACGGCTTAGGGCTTCATCCTTCCCCAGAGTCTCGCGCAATTTTGCCGTTCAAAAGGCACAGCGGCAACGGAGTCTGCCCAGCGTGGGGCTGATACCGCACCCGCCTCTCCCACCCCAGCTCCCCCAGTGCCACCGAGCTGCTCAGCCTCAGCCCGTTTCACCCCGAGGTTGGCTGGTTTCAACCCCCCCAGTTCATCGGTTCGCTCAGGCCGCTGAGTGACAAGCGGCAAAGCACGAGCTAATACAGAAGGAAATTAATCATTTCTCCAAGGCTGTAGGCGTGCTCCCAGCTGATGTCTGGCTGCCTCTGAATAGCTCTTGATTTCATGGCGATAATAACAGGCTGGGTTATTTTAATGAAGCTGAAGGGATTGAAGAGAACACCAGCAAGGCGTTCGGAACAACAAACGTTCGCTCTGAAAAGAAGTTCAAGTGATTTGCCACAGCCAAACCCATCATCTTTCACTAAGAGGCAAATTAAGACTGAAATATCCCAACAGAATCACAGAAATTTCTCGCTAATCAGGCTAATTCATTAACAGAGCGCCGTGAATGCACTTGTAGGTCTGAAGTTATTATTTTACAATTAAGGCAACCAAAATAAAGCCATTTTCTATAGATCTCGCTAAACGACTGGTGTCGTTATACTCCTAGGATTGTTCTCCTCTGCAAAAATTCACATAGAGTGCAGAATTCCTGAAGGGTACCTCAAAATTTTGCTCCATTAAGTTGCCACCTTTACTCAGGCTCTCCATGATAGCTTTATTTCGAAGAATATCCTCCTCGCTGAGGTGCTCTCTTCTTTTCCTTGATTCTAATACCAACCCGTTGACCAAGTAGAAATCCGCCAAAAAGTTTCCTACTCTTTCCTGCACGAGAGAAATCGGACATGAATGAGTCAGAAGATAAAACCACTTAAATTCCTGAATATTCAAATAATTGCACTTCAATGGAATAAGGTAACTTCAGCATTGAGATGTGGCACCAACTGGAAGCCAGGAAGTTCCAGCTGAGCAGGAGGAGCAACTTGTTTGGGGGGAGGGTGTTGGAGCCTGGCCCAGGCTGCCCAGAGAGGTTGTGGAGTCTCCTTGTGTGCAGAGATTCCAAGCGCGCCTGGACACTGCGATGCTGGGCCCCCTGCTCGGGGTGACCCTGCTGGAGCAGGGGGGTGGCACCAGAGCAGCTCCAGAGGTTCCTGCCAACCCCACCAAGCTGGGACTCTCTGACCTTCCTGCATTTCTCTGACAGAATCCTCGCTGCACGCCCTGGAATGAACTCGCAGAGACCATCAACTCCCACAACACGCTCATTGTCGGTACAATCTGTTCTTCCCTCTGCCCAATAGCTACAGTTTGTTATTTTCCTTCCAGGCTTCTCCTTTCTCACGAAGCCAACGGTCAAACTAGTGACAACTGAGGGAGGAGTAGGAGAGACATTTTTCCTCTGTGCTGAACATCATCTTCTTTCTCTGCTGCTTTCCTCCCAAGCACAGCACCCTAACGCTGCCTGAGCTATTCCACCCCCAGCGCTGCAGTCTCTGACATTTGCTGCCAGCTTACTGTTTTGTCTTCCCGGAAGAGCCACCCGGTCTGGGCACGTGTGAAGGTGATGGATTTGGTTGATAATGTTGCTGAGTAAATATCGCTGCTCATCAAAATGTCAACCTCTTCTTCTGTTTCCATCTCAGACTCCTAGAGGAAAAGTTGCCAAATGCTGATTAGAACTTAATAATAACGGTAACTACTTCTAAAACTAATCATTTTTAGAAATTAATAAACTTTCTCCTTTGGAACTCTTCCCAGAACTAGCATTTCGTGCATTTGCAAACTGTTTTATACAAGCTCTGGCCAAACGGTTCCCAAATAGTTTAATCTGAAATACGAATGCAAACCAAGCAGGCAAGTGTGATTTATCCGGAAGCTCAGCGGCCACACCCTCCGCACAGGCAAAGATCCATATGCTTAAGTGATTAAAAGTCATTAAAACCGTGACTAAACACAAGGGATCCAGTGAGTCAGACCCTTGCAGCGTTACCAACTACACCGGTCAGCACCGGGTGACTCAAGGGATGCAAAGCAGTGGCGAGCCAGTTTGAAAACCCACCTGAGGACACCTCGAGTAAGGGACACTTATAAATAACTTTAATGAAGGTTAAAAGCGGCACGCATCATAACTTCAAACTCATTTGCCTCCCCAGAAAGATAAAGGATTTTTCCAGAAGATCCACATTCTCGCTTCTTCCTCATTTGGAAGGCTGTATTCTAAAGCTCTGCTTTTCATGACAACATTTTATGTGACTTATAAACCGAAGTTAGAGCACCAAGTTCTCCGGTTTGCATTTCTCTGGAGCTTGTTTGGGTCTTTTTGACACAGAGGCACACTGTGCGTAATAAAAGAAGCCAGACTGCTGCGGTGAGGTAAAAGCTCGAGGTTATCTCCCACCCTCCACTCACACAGATCTTTACCTCGTGATGTATTCGCTGGTAAACTTTTTGCTCGTTGTCTAAAACTACAAAAGATTCGGAGGGTGCGGCGTCACCGTTAAAAATGAAGCTCAAATCCCCTCGTTGGCACTTCATGTCGGTAAAGTCTATGAGAGTTGTGTCCAGCCTGGGAAAACACATCGATGCTTTAGAAGCAGTTCCCCGTAAGCACCCGCATACGGCAGGAAGGTCAGTTTGCCAGCAGCAGCACTGTACTTTATTTCTATACTGATTTTATACAGCCAGTTACGTGCTATGCATTGAGAAATACAACCGGGGCGTGTGAGCAGCACCCTCCTCTACAAGCAGCAGCCACTGATTTGAGGAACGATATTAGGACATGACCCAGATTATGAAGAGGGCTAAGAAACAGACTGGTAATTTTTTTTTTTTTATTTGACTTATTTTAGTTGCTATTTCTACTTTCTCCCCCTCGCCAACACAAAAGAGATGCTTCTGCTGACCTGAATAACTAGAAGCTGGAGCCAAGGACAAAGATCCTGCTAACAATTCAGAGCTGCTAATGTTAGAATAGCTACTTCTTTGACTGAGGTGGTTAAAGAACCTGAACTTAGTGCCCGTTTCTGCTCTAAAGGGTGATTGCTTAATACTCATCACATCTCAGCCTCTGCTTTCGAGAAAGGATCTGTAGCTGTTTCCACTCTGTGCCAGTTTCGTACGAGCAGAGCACACACAAATGAGGAGGAAAAAAAAAGCAATCTCAACCTAAGAAGTCAGTTCGTACCCCTGTGCTAACGGCTTTAATAGAATAAAACTTTCTACAGAGTCAATCTTCTGAATCCTGTTCTGGAGTTTTTTGTTTGTTTTAAACCTCGGGACCTAAAGGAAAAGGCAGGAAAGACATTTGAATCCAGAAGCCCAACTAAACCAGTTAAAAGCTGAGCTTGGAAAGCCTCCTGGAAGCACTCCGCTGAGTTCGTAGATCTGTCCCATTAAGCATTTTAAATAAAACCACCCAGACCACTTTTTTTTCACTCCCCAGTCTGCAGCAGCAACATTTCGCCACAAAATACTGAGAGCTCATTTCATTGAAACTGGGTTAAAAACACCAATTTCCTATTTTCCAGTCAATCATCATCACGTCCGGCAGATAAACCTCACGCAGCTTAACAGCTTTTGCTTTAAGTGACTCAGGAACTGAAGCTGAATTCAGGTCGATAGAAGAAAAAAAATAAAAGCCAAGTCTGATGTTCAAAGCGCTGCTCGCCTCCGAGCGCTGCTGTACAGACACACGCTGTCTCACAACCGTGAGCAGACTCTGCAGGGATTCCTGCCAGACCACGCCGGCATCCAGCGACCGCACCGGCACGCGGCTATCGATCACTCTGCGCACGCTGCAGAATCAGGACTCACCTGATATTTATCCCTTGTTTGTGTATTTTACATGCATCAGAAGGCAGAATTCGGGAAAGTAAAGGCACTAGAGGGAGGGAGAGAGAACGTAATTAGGACACCGAGGTTCCTCTGCAAATGAATTCTATTAAAGCTACGCATCAGTTTGGATCTCTGTGTATTTGGGTGCGCATGCGGCACACCCATTCCCCATCGTAACCTCAATACAAATTACTAATAATGACTTATCTCTATTAATGACTGCAAAGCCGACTTGTAATTGTACAGACTCCTTCCAGCAGCAGGACGTGATTTGAAACATCCTCAGCCACAGCTAAATCATCTCTCAGTTCTAACAGCTCGTCTTGNCGCTGTCCAGCAATGGGACAAGGAATAATGGGTGTGAGCTTGAACACAGGAAGTTCCATCTCAAGATGAAGAGGAACTTCTTCACTGTGAGAGTGCCAGAGCCTGGCCCAGGCTGCCCAGAGAGGTTGTGGAGTCTCCTTGTCTGGAGACTTTCCAAATCTGCCTGGATGGGTTCCTGCGTGGCCTTCCCTGGGTGATCCTGCTCTGGCAGGGGGGTTGGACTCGAGGATCTCCAGAGGTCCCTTCCACTCTCGAATATTCTATGATTTTTGCTAATTTATTTAGCTTTTTCTTCTAGACAAGAGGAGGCTGACAGTGAGAAAGCACTGAACATTGTACGGTCACTTAAAAGAAATATTAAGGTAAAGCTGGGCTTTGAAGAACCTCCCACATAGCGGCACTTAACAGACAGCCACCACCCAGAACACCTGCTGAAATTCAGGAGATTACAGCACAGAATCGTTTGGGTTGGAAGAGACCTTCAAGATCATCCAGTCCAAGAGTTCCCCCAGTGCTGCCAGGGCGCCCTGGCCTGAGTCCGGCCACTCGGCTAAACTGTTCAAACCACTGCTCACACCAACTGAGCAGACAGAACCATTCCAATACTGTACTCTTCTAATAATCCATTTCTTCAAGCCAACAACAGCTTGTTCCCCTCCCCGTTACTGTGTCATTGGATTGCAGAGTAGAGTTCAGCTCCACAAATGAATATGCAAAAATAATGACAAAAAAAAGAGTTGCCTGTCCTTCCTCTCTACCTTTAGCTCGCGAGAACTGGATTGTGAACTTTGCAACATGCAAAGGAGACGAGAATTGAAGCTGGGGAGAACAAGCGTGCTGAGAGCTGATTATCTTATCGCCCTGTGAAAGGAAGGTGCAATTGCTTACCCCAACTTTGAAAATCCCAGTGAAGCTCTAGATAGAAGTCACCTAGCTGAGATGAGAAGAAGAAAATATTAACGAGCTTTGTAGTCCGAACGACAACTGCAAAATCTGCTGAAAGACGCCCTGGGCTTGTGTTTGGCCAAATAAGGAAAACTTTTCCTCTAACATTAATATTTGAATTTATACCGAACTTAAACATTCCTGAAACTTTAACCAGAATAGAATCGATAATCATAAAAATTTGTAACTCATTCGAACTAATCATTTTTTTGAAGTAATAATTTGCACAGCCACTAAAGCTGTGGATTGTAAAAGATTTATTGTAAGTAAGTGTTTTAAAAAAAAAGATGGAAGGAGCATCCAGAGCATCCATCCTAAGAACACAAGCCACCGCTCTCCATCCCGACCCGGTTTTGTCAACACAACTGCCTTGAGCTCACCTCTTTCAGGGCTTTTAATAATCGAGGTCGCTTTTCTTCAACACTTTCCCTGGACTGCTGTTTAAGCTTCCTTAGGAGTGCTGTAACTAAACAGAAAGGAACCATAAGGGAAATCTGCCCCGTCTGTTGGTTTGTAACAGGTCACCCTCATTGTTTGACATCTTCACGAAAAACCACCACCGCAAATGTACCATTCCATCAGGCTTTGGAGCAATCGGCTGCGAGCTCCAGGAATTACACGTATCCTGCTCTGACCCCACGAGGAAGCGAGGCCTCGATCGCTGTTTCTAAAGGACGCTCACGTCAAGAGGTCTCTCACACGCCCACCAGTAAACGTGTGGGTACACACGGGTGTTACTGAACAGAGGCTGCGTAACATCTGCTCCCACTGAGAGAATTCCTTGGCAGTAAGGAGCTGACGTGCGGAATGTTGCTGCTCTATCACAAACTGGCGTGTTAATATATCAATAATAGATTAATATTACTAATATACAGGGAGATTTCACGTCTGCTATGGGACATGGTGATTCCAAACGCTATCAACATCCACTAGTGAGTAGCAGCAGAGTGATTTCCCCTTTGCTACTCCCTGTCTGCAGTGAGTGATCGCTCTATTTGCCTACTGGGCTGTGGAGAACCAACATAAAAGCAACATCTCATTGCCAAGGGATATACATCCGAGCAGGACTATATGGAGCAGCTCCACTTAGATGATCCCACACAGTTAAGCTTCATTCTGACCTCCTAACTCCCAATTTAAATGCAGAGCGCTAGTTCAGAGCTTTTACAAAGCGCTAGTTTAGAGCTTTTGCAATCACTCTGTGCAAGATCTTTACTTAGCATTACATATCCTAACACAAGTCGCTTCGTATCAAGGCAACGGACATGGGTAGAGCTTGACACATCATATTTAGAAACGCAAAGTTCAGCTGATGGAGATAAACCCCCCTGGCTTGAAAAGCTTTGTTTCCCTGCTTTGCTCCC
>WEIS01091671.1:0-15740 GCA_013389965.1 Todus mexicanus
CTAAAATGAGGAGTGAAAGGACTAGGAAGTGAGCTGGGCTGCCTTGTGCCAAGCCTAGAGTACAAATCCCGCCCAGGTGGGTAGCACAGGGGGGTTAAATTCCTCAGTACTGACTTGCTTTGGTGCCCGTTTCTCAAGAGGCAACACGAATGCTCCCGTCAGGTGCTAGAGGTAGGAAGAGCGAGCTCCAAAGTTAGACGTTTATCTGTGCAAGGTGTTGAACCCTCAGCAGTCCTGAAACATGACGTGTGCGGGGCCGATGTCAGCAACGCAGCCGGGCTGGTGAGTAGCGCGGCGCCACCCAGATGTAGTTACAATGGCCACGGCTTGTCTTGTGAAGCAGAACTGGAAAGAGGAACAAAGGCAGCCGAAACCCATGTGTCGGCTGGGGTCTGAGCACCATCTCCTTGCTAAATATGGGGTACTGTTGTATCACAGCTTGTGCCTACAAGGAAGCCGGGGAGGGACTTTTTCCAAGGGCTTGTAGTGATAGGATGAGGGGTGATGGCTTCAAACTGCAAAAGGGGAGATTTAGGTTAGAAATTAGGAAGTTCTTCTACTCTGAGAGCGGTGAGACAATTCCCAGGTTGCCCAGAGAAGCTGTGGATGCTCCATCACTGGATGGACTCAAGATCAGGCTGGATAAGGCTTTGAGCAACCTGGTCTAGTGGGAGGTGTCCCTGCCCACAGCAGAGGGATTGGAACTAGATGGTCTTTAAGGTCCTCTCCCACCCAAACTGTTCCACGATTCTCTGAAGCAAGAGGCAGCAGACGCGGGCTGTGTGCTGTGCAGGCGCTGTGCAACGTGCGGGGTTATACAGGCGGCTTGTCTTGAATCCGAAACAAGCAGAGTTTCTCGGTCCTTTCCGCCAAAGCCTCTGGCAACGCCTGGGGTGGCTGTTCTGGGCCTCCCGCGTCCGTCAGTTCACACCTCGCTCCATCTGCAGCCCCGCGTCCACAGCGACGTTCTGCCGGGGGCTTCGCTGCCAGATCGCCTCCGTCCTGACTCGCAGCAGCTCAGATCCTCCCTCGCGCACGCGTCCCCAGCACCGTTCCCTAACACACCTCCCTCTGAACCCAGCGGCTCACCGAAATCACAGCTCCTGCGTTTGTGCTCCCTTAGATGCTGCCTTGCCCTGGGCAGGTCTGGGGATGGGGCTCAGGCCGTGGTGTTGCTGGGAGCCTGGTGCTGTGCAAGCAGCAAGCTGGGGATTGCAGCCTGTCCCCTTCCCTGTCCCTGTCCAGTCCCAATGGTCGGGCTGCCCCGTGGGCCCCCTTGGTCTGAGGGCACTTTTTTAGGCTCCCTGCATCCAGAACGGTTGACATCAGGCTGTTGATGTTACTCAACACTTCTCTTTGCCACGCTGCTGAGATAGTAAGTACCTAATCTTCACAACACCCTTTCAAGAGGGTGAAAGGCTCTTATCTCCTCTTAGCAGTTGAAGGCATGGAGAAGAAAGGCCGATGTTTTCAACAACCCGCTGATTTTGACGGAGCAACTTGCTCCACTCAGCAGCGGAGCAGGATTCATGTGCCCCCCGGTTCGCAACTCCAGAGCAGTGTATTAGTTTTACACGAGGAAAAAGATTAAGGTATCATGGTCATGATCTGTAATTATCTTTGTGGGCAAGAGCAGCCCAGTGTTGAAGGTCTCCTCAAGCCAGCAGAGGTGCACCGGGAGATGGAACGTGTAACGCTCAGGAAGAGCAGCTGAAACCATTGCCCAGGGATTCAGCACGTGCTCACCATCGCTGAATGGGTTTTAAATCCAAAGCACTTCTTCTGCTAGTATTGTGATAGTAGTGATAAATCAGATATTCCCTGGTTTATAGAGCATTAGGGGAGGCTGAGCTTGGGGATCCCAGCTCACGTGGCAAGCAATAGGCCCTCGAAGGGCGTGGTGAGACTGCCACAATGTCAGGGCAGCCTGAAGCCGTGGCATCCTGTAGGATTTTCCATAGCCAACCCGTTAAGAATCGTGTCTGGGCTGCAACTGGGGCTCCTTTTTGCTCTGGTGACCAGACCAGAGGAAACATCTCCTTCCTTTTCCTCCTTTAAGCAGCTCTGTAACGAGGGAAGCAATGGAGCTTATGAGGAAGCAACAAAATCCTCCCTCCTCCACCTTCACCTTCCCTCCCATCTTTTTGTTCTGCTCACCCTCGTGCCCTTTCCCTTCTTTTGCTATCCCTGCCCCTGCAGATGTCTGCTCCCTTTCCACCAAAGCTCAAGCACAGAGGTGCCTTTCCCTAAATTGCATCCCTCCTGCTTCCCAACTGTATCCCTTGCCCTCTTCACGGAGATTTAGAATCATAGAATCATAGAATAATTAAGGCTGCAAAAGACCTCTGAGATCATGGAGTCCAGCCTATGACCTACCACCACCACTCAGCTAAACCCTGCCACTAAGTGTGGCATCCAGTCTTNACACAGGTCTAGGGAGGCGAAGAGATCAGAATCTGAGAATCTCAGAATTTCCTGGATTGGAAAAGACCTTTAAGATCATCTAGTTCAACCATTAACCTAACACTGAGAAGACCTCGATTAAACCACATTCCTCAGCGCTACAATCCTGATCTCCTAGAGCTTAATCTCACCTTTTCCATTTCTAGAGGAGAGGATGGAGCAGGCTGGAACACTGGGTGAGGACACTGGCTTCTTCCTTGTGCTGAAAGTCTCTTTTCATTAGTTATTCCATTTGTGGCATCCCTACTCTAAAGGATCACTTCCTAAAACCTTCCTGTGATGCACGGCTCTGCTCTTAGATCTTCCTTGCTCTCCCTCAGCTCCCAGAGTGACATCTCTTGAGAGATGCACCGTGACTGGCACTGCAGCAGAAGCAGCTTCTCGCGCCCAACCTCACCCCTGAGCTCTGGACACTTTTTGTCCTTCCTGGACCTACCTTAGAGCTTAGGATCCGAAACCACAACCCAGGGTCCCAGGCCCTTTGTAGCCACTGCGCTCACAAACCTCCTTCCACTCCGCTCTTTTGCAAGCCCACGCTCACTGAGGAGAGGGAAAAAGAAAAACAAGACGCTTCCGACAGCAAATTTTTCCAAGCCTGAGGTCATTGCTTAAGTGCAAATAGTCCCTCTTGTTTGCCCGACTGCATCAGCCGCGAGGTGGTGTGATGTGGGAGACGCTGGAGCGCAGGAAGTTGACCAACTAATAATTATTTCTGGCTTATTGAGGCAAGGGAGAGGTGCCAAAAGCGCTTCTAGTTTGGAAGGAAGGGAGCTAATCCCTAAAACCAGCTGGTGGGAAGGACTGTCCCATTACCAATGGCCAAGGAAACTGCTCGGTCAGGCTCCTACGCTGGAAGACACATGAGAGGAAAAGGAAACTTTCCAGTGCTGCCATGTGGGAAGGGTGTAATTTGGAGTCCAAGTTTCTGATGGCCAGGAAGGCTTTGAAGATGGGTGCTGTGGAGCCAGGTGAAACGCAGCCACCCTGGGGCAGCCCAGCCTCAGGAAACCCGTTTGCTTAGGGAACGGCTACCAAGAGAATGCAGAAAGCCCTGGGAGAATCTTCTAGAGTGAGAAGAGGGCAAATCTCTGCCAGTCCCTGAGCAAACCTCCAGCCGCGAGGGGCTCGGGAGACCTCCCTGTGATGAGGGAAGCTGGCCTGTCCATCCAGTGCCTGACTGGAGATCTTCTGCTGAAACCTTTGCTACTGGGGCTGTCTGAGACAGCTCGACCTCCAGTCAGATCCAGTCTGGCAGCCCCTGTGACATTTTTGCTTGGAAAATGAGCAATTTCTGTCGAGGCTGCAGAGCGCCAATTCCTTTGACAGCCAAAAGTGTTGCGTTCCCGGGTGAGTGCAGGCAGACGGCTTTGACAGTGACCTTGTCAGAGCATGTTTCCTAAGTGGTAGGAGACAGGCTCAAAAACTCAAGTGCCCCAAAAGCAAGTGCTAAGCCAGGTTGATAAGATAAAGAACACCAAGTTGGCGAGCTGGGAAGGCAGGATAGTGTCGTAGATAGAGACCTGGCTGGGAAATTGGGGTGTCTGACTTCTTTTCATGCTGCCTTTTCAGCAGAGCTGAGGAATTCTGGTTACCTTCTTCTTTTGATTTCAAGGTTGACACTGCAAGGATGTTGCCTTTGTGGCCCTCAGGAGGAGGCCCAGGACCTAATGCACTCATGCAGCTGTGATTTAAACGCTGTATTACTGAGTTAGGAGATCCACATGGCAGCTGCAGATGTTTTGAAGGACCCCACAGCTCCTTAGCTAAACTCTTCTCCTCAGCCTCAAGGCTCAGTTCTGGCTCCTTCAGAAGAGACCTTGTTGCTAGCTTTGTTCCTGAAGAGATCCAGGTTAAAATAACCCAACCACGGAGTGTGACGCTGCCTAACCTCAGTTCCTCTGTCCAGTGGAGATGGAGACGTGGGGGATAACCCAGGTCCAGAGCCAGAATTTGGGTGTCCTGAGTGGCCCCATTGGCCCAGTCTTCTCTCCATCATCTGTAGAGGAAGGAGGTGACTCTCCGTAGACTCAAGGTGGAGTCACCATCCCTTGAGTAGATTTGGCACTTCAGGGCATGGTCTAATGGCCATGGAGATGTTGGGGAGAAGGTTGGACTTGATCTTCACGGTCTTTTCCAACTTAAATGATTCTATGATACCCCAAGGGTCTGTAGGCTGAAGGCCTTTGGGGTTTCCCCAGGGATTCTGGCAGGACCATGTCCTTCCACCTGGTTGTGCCCGTGTGCCACCAACTCTGCGCTGAAGCCACTGGATGTTGGACTCTGTCTCTCTTCGCACAATGTCATCCCTCCTGTGTTTGCTTTCCCTCCCCAGAGGAGTTCCTCTCCAGCCTCGATCACTATGAAATCGCCTTCCCCATCCAAGTGGACCGAAACGGGGACTTCCTCACCTTCGACGTGAGGAGCCAGCTGAAGCAACGTCCTCGCCGCAGCCTGGGCTCCTTGCCCTACGAGCCATCGGAGCAGCAGGTTTTCTACAAAGTCTCCGCTCACCGAACCCAGTTCCTCCTCAACCTGACGCTCCACTCCAACCTGCTGGCTGAGCACTTCACTGTCGAATACTGGAAGCGAGACGGCGTGGACTGGCAACATGATTTCCACGAAGACTGCCACTACGCCGGCCACCTGCAGGACCAGTACCTGAACTCCAAGGTTGCCATCAGCAACTGCAATGGACTGGTAAGTGTGTGTAGTTTGCCCGGCCAAGGGCAACGTTGTCCGTAAAGCAGAGCTGGTTGTAGCTTCTTTGGTCTTTGCTATAGAAGCACAGCCTGGTTTGGGTCCCAACAGGTTGGTCTGTGGTGGTGGGAAGGGCTTGGGGTTGGTGTCAGGCTAGAATATTGTGCACAAGTCAGCTGAAGGTGAGAAGATGACATCCCTTTATCACATCTGTAGGGGTTCCTGATCCATGTTTCACTTGTAATCCATCTTCTACCAAAGTCAGCGAGCATTTTCCCATGGATTTTAATTGGAATGGGATTTTCCAGGGTCCAGAGCATTACTCTGGCTCTTGCAGGACTCTCCCCTCCACTTCCAACAGCAAGAGATACTTTTTGCGTGTGCTGGTGAGGAAGAAGTGCAGGAGGGCCAGAATTTCACAGCACAACTGGGAATGTCAAAAGTGCATTTAAATCCTTACCATTGCAGATACATTCCTGCGGTTCCCAGTCACTTCTGCCCAGCTTTCAGGAGTTAAAAATATCACTCGTGCGGGAAAAACCTGAAATAATTGGGGTTTCAGTATGAGAAAAGAGAACATCAAGACGGCATTCCGCAAAACCAGCAAGGCTGCAACAGAGAGGATGGGAATGGTTGGGTTTGTATGTCCTCACAGCTGAGACTAGACACCGTGGGCTGAAATATCAGCAAGAAAACTTAGTGGTAGACGTCAGTGGTAAGGACAGCTAAGCTCCGGGCTAGATTGCTTGGAGAGTACGTGGCCTCTACATCGCTGGAGATCTTGAAGAAGAGGCCAGACAAATGCCTCTCAAAAATACTCCAGGTATGATTCATGAGCTCTTCCAGCGTTGGGAATAGACTCAAGGCTTCCATCCTTATTTTTCTGTGATTTTTCTGATATTTCTGGCTCCCAACGCACATTTCCTGACCTGCCAGATGGAGGGATGGAGCAAACATAGCCCGTTAGCGAATCCCAAGGAGGATGGTTCGCTTGGAGGGGTCAACGTGTAGAAAAAGACTCTGAAGGCCAGATTCATATTTCTGCTACGGCCGCACCTCTTCGCAGTGTTCTGTCTGGCAGGGTGGAAGAGCTTCCAAATGGGAATGAAGTCCCGTTTGATTTATGGCAGAACGACACTTGCCAGAACAGTGCTGTGGGTTATTAACAGCAATGAGAATCTGACTCATTATATCATAGAGTCTAATGTTTCCATCTCACAGCCAAAAGCCAGCGCTGCATAAACTCTTGGGTCCCTCGTTAGCCCTTTGTTTAGACATGGGAACTCTGCTGAGGCCTGGGAGAACTTACTGGCGTTCACAAAAGCACTGAAGGGTCAGCTGGGTGCTGCTGGCTCAGAAAGGATCTGGCACTCGTCTACCTGCCCACTTCAGAGGGCAAAAGGACCAGGGCAAGCAATGGTCCAGCAGCACTTGGACTGGGATGCTTCAGTCCATGGGCTGCGTTTAGGTCTGGAGAGGTACCAGGGGCTGTCTGGAGAAAAATGCAGCCAGGCAGAGAGGGAGGGAAGGTCATCCAACAACCTCTCCTTTTTCTGAACTCTGTCCTTCTGCCCTGAGAGCTACGGACATCAGCCAGGAGGGGGAGGAGATTTTCTGGGTTAGTGAGGACAACAGGGTCAGGAATTTGGACCAGAGGAGTCTGACATTTTTAATTGGTGGAATGGGGGCTGTGCTTACCACCAGAGAGGACCTGTTGTAGAGCTGCGGCTGACCAGTAACAGCTGATCCACTCTGGGACAGGTTAGTCTGGAGAAAAGCAGCCTGAGAGGGGAGCTGAGCAATGTTTAGATACCTAAAGGGTGGGTGTCAAGAGGCTGGGGCCAGACTCTGCTCAGGGGTGCCCAGCGCCAGGCCAAGGGGCAGCGGGCACCAACTGGAAGCCAGGAGGTTGCAGCTGAGCAGGAGGAGCAACTTGTTTGGGGGGAGGGTGTTGGAGCCTGGCCCAGGCTGCCCAGAGAGGTTGTGGAGTCTCCTTGTGTGCAGAGATTCCAAGCGCGCCTGGACACTGCGATGCTGGGCCCCCTGCTCGGGGTGACCCTGCTGGGGCAGGGGGGTGGCACCAGAGGAGCTCCAGAGGTCCCTGCCAACCCCACCAAGCTGGGATCCTGTGATTCATGCAGTCTCTCACCACAGCACGCTCCTCTCGAGGCAGGCATCAGTCCACTTTGGAGGGGGTAGGTTGGGACAGAAGAAGGTCTCCAGCTGGAGCCTGCAGGGAGCAGCCCAAGCATCTTTGTCTCAACCTGGCCAGGAGCTGAATTCCTCATCTCAAGCAAAGCCGTGCTTCTGCATAAGATCCCGAGGACCCGTGTCCTACCACCAAAACAATCACAGCGAGGGGTAAACAACTTTAAGGAGAGAAATACCATGCACTGACCTCTTGTGTCAGAGCTCATCCCAGGACAGCTTCAAGGCTGGATTTTCGACCTTCTGTCTGTGTTCTGGAATTGTGCCTTCACCTCAAAAGCCCTCTTGAAGCCACCATGAACATTCCATGCTTGGAGCAAGGGTGATGGCCCCTCTGCCGGGGCTGGTGTCGAGCTGCTCATGTGTGTGTGTATGCGAGGAGGTGGAAGAGCTGAGTTGCTGTATGTGGCTTTTCTCAAGCGCGGTTATAAGTTAACGGCGTAAACCATCCCTGCTCCGCGGATGACCTGGGTGAATCATAGACAGGATATCCAGTTTAGCTCCCCCACAAACCACAGGGATCTCTCTAAGGGCTTCTCACCGCCCCCTTTCAACAGGCTTGTGTCACGTCCAGCACCTGGACCTCAGAGCTCAGTTGTTGGGGTTAGCAATGGGGCAGATTTTAGGCTCCCGTGATGGCCAAAGGATGCCAGGCAGAGCCTCCCACCTCTCACGCTCCACAGAGACTCCGAGTTGAAGTAAGAACAGCCCTTTGCTAGTTGGTCCATAGTTTTGGGGCAGGACGTGCTCTCCCCTCCCACTGCTCTGCCCCAAGCCGGTGGTGACCTCCTTCTCCCCGTCCCATAAAGCCGGCAGCCAGCTGGCTTCGCGGGCCGACACTCGGCTTTCCGCCGGAGCCCTCGCCAGGCTAACCTCACAGTACCTCGCTTGTGTTTGAAAAGGTGGAGCCGAGCCAAGAGCAACAGAGCCTGGTGCAGGAGGAAATCCCCCGGCACTCTGGAGATGGGGACTTCGCCGTGCACACACTGCCCCGATTCAGCTTTCGTGGCGGGGAGGGAGAGGGGGAGAGTCCTGCTGCGGAGGCAGCGTCCACCCCAGCGGGGCTCTCCCCAGCAGTAAATGCTGCTATGCAGGTGGGGCCTTCCATGCAAGGAGCTCGAGATGGTTTTGGACCTGCTCCCCCACTCCTTGTCCTGGCTCCTGTGCCCCTTGCATGGAGGGGTGACATCTGAAGGACAAACATCAGTACGGAGCTGATGGTGGGACAGGGGGGTCTGCACCCAGAGATCTCCTTGCTCACAGGGAGTGGAAGAAACAGCCAAGTAACGTGAGTTTTAGGCTTTGGGGATACTTGTGCTGCTTGAGCAATGTCAAACATTCAGCGGGTGGCACACTCAGGTTTCTTGGAGTTGGGTGAGATTCAGTGGCAGGAGTTGTTACAGTGATGGAGCTTCTACTTGGGTTGTGTTGGGCTGCCAGAAAGTTTTTAGGGCGCTCGGATGTTTTGGGTGGAGATAGCTTGCTTTGAGGATAGGACCAGCTGCAGAGGAGAGAGCTTGCAAGAACCTGGTGGGTTTGGCTGCTCATGCTGCTGGGCTCTGCTCCTGCCCCATCATCACTGTCTCGCAAGTGGCTCCAGTCACAGAGAGCCAAGGCTGGGCTTGCAGCTGAGGTTCACTCCGCCAAAGAATAAAATAAGGGAGAACAACAACAAATAAGTAAGGGAGCGGGAGCAAGATCATCTGACTGGGGTGGCCAGTCCGAGGTGTAAAAGGAGCAGTGCTGCCGCCAGGGCACAGCCCAGGTTTCAGGCTGCAGAGAAAGGTTGTGGCTCCTGCTGGGGACTTCACTGCTCATTGGACTTGAGATTTTTCAAGATTCAGCGTGTTTCTCAAAAGCCTCTGAGTGCATATGCTTCTCTGCACCTCTGTGTCTGAGTGTCCCGAGCTGGTGGTGATAGTCCTGAGCCGCTTTCGAAGGTCCTTTGGTGAGGTTGAGAAATCCAGGAGGTTGATCTCACTGCTGAGTTGTGCTGTTAGTTGAAGGTGAGGTATTTAGGATCCCACCGACAGCTCTCAGTGAGACTGAGTGGGTGGAATAGGAAACAACTCATTCATAATTCTGCAAGGAAAGACTGTGATTTCCAGAGGACTTTAGTGAACACAGATGTCCCAAGGCATCCACAACCATCTGGCTCCGTTTTCTCCGCTCTGTAGGTTCAGATAGTTCAGAGTCTGTGCGTAAATGAAGAATTCCTTCCCATTCCCCAGAGTATTTGTCAGTCCCCAGAAATTCAGTGGTCAATTATCAGAGAACTTACTATGAGAAGTCACCAGGATGTCACCCAGTTCTCCCTCTTCCCTCTTTCATTGCCTTCCACCTCTCTCCTTCTGCAGCACGGGGTGATCGTCGCCGATGAGGAGGAATATTTCATTGAGCCGCTGAGCCCGGGAGCCAACATCAGCGCAGGGAGCGAGGGCAAGGGCAGCCCCCACGTCGTCTACAAGCGATCGTCTCTCCAGTACCCGCACATGGACGCGGCCTGCGGCGTGCTAGGTACCTGTACCCACCAACATGTCCTCAGTCCATCCCAGTGCAGACTGGGAGAGTCCCAGTAAGACCAGGCTTTGAAGGTCCCCGCCGCTCTATATGGCAAAGAACCGAATTTATCTCCTGCCTTCCAGAAAGTTTTCTGTAGTTATTTTCACCCATGTTGCGGATTTCTGGTGGCCTGCTCTTTGGAAAGCTCTTGCACTCTCTTCTTCTCAGTAGGGCTTTTAAATTTGTAACTAGAGCGTGGAATAGGAGCGAGAAGAAACTGCCTCTAATTGTTCTTAGGAAAAATCCTCCCAGGTTTGGCCGATTTACAAGGTATTGAGAAATTGTGGCTTACGCCTGCTCAGCAAAGACTTGCCTTTGGGTTTTAGTTGCTGAAGGTCGTGTCCACGTTGAGATACATCTGCTGTTGTTAGAGATCCAGTGGGAAGATGCCTTGTGGGGTGGGATGTGGGCTCTGGTTAGTCACGGAGGGCTCTGGGAGATGTTTTAGAGAACAGCAATTGCACATCTACCCCATTCCTACACTTACAGGTCTCTGAGGTCCTACAGGACTCTCCCTGGCCTCTCTCCATGTCCCTGTGCCCTTCTCATCCTTACTGTGTCCTAGAGCCCGGCTGAAATCCACGGCCCTTGGGAACATAGAATTTCTCTATCTACCCAAAACGTTGCACACGCACGTGATGCAGCTCCCGCAGTTTGCAGAGGCTGCCCCTGGCTCCGTGAGGATGAGGAGTCCCTGCTGGAAGGGACAAAGCTTCTGGAAACTCTGGGGCACTGCCAGCCTGCTCTGACCAGGCTCTGAGTGTCCCCAGACCTGCCAGCACCTCTGGAGACAACCTGTGCTTCCCTGACCCGACTCCTCCCATCCCAGCTCCCAAAGTCACGTTGGCCGAAGCTCCAGCAGCCTCCCCTTCTACTGACTCTTTGCCACGTTCCCTGGCTCCCAGACAAAAGTTAGCCTGTTCCTAATTGCTTCTTGGAAAGCAAAGAGGAGGCAGTGGGAGCCACAGGCCAAATACAGTTCAGAACAACCACAGCGCAACTGACCCCAGCAAAGCCTCCCCGTCCCCTCGCCCCACAGGCTGGACCTGTCCTGATCAAACTGGTGCAGCTGGGCCATGAGCACCTCCTCAAGCTCCTTCTGATCAGCCAGATGGGCTGGAGCTGGTAGGCTGGGATCTGCCCATCTTCCCAGTCTGATCCAGCACCAGAGCAGAGGAGGAGGACTCAGCCACCTCTCCTGACAGGACAGGAGGTGGTTGTCATCTCCCAGTCAGCTCTCCTGCCCTGTGGTGGTCTCCAGGCTGTGGGTTTGGAGTTGATGGCCCTGCTGGGAACGTCTCTAGGGTCAGGTCAGTAGCACTTGAAGCCTGGACCAAAGTCCTACAAACTCCCTGATGCTGCTTTGGAGGCTGCAGCCATTTCTGTGGAGGAAAAGCCAAGGGCCTGGCAGGAAAAGGAAGGCGCAAACGCTCTCAAACAACTTTGTTTTCAGGTGATGTGTGTGTAGTTTCTAAATCCACACACGGCTCTTCCCTGCGGTGGGTGAGGGCTGGGCTGTGGGGCAGGGAGGCAGGAAAGTGCGTGGGGCTGTGGAGCAGGATGGGCACAGGCCTGGGCATGCAGCTTGGGCAGGACCCTCCCAGCGAGACACGGCGACAGCCCCAGCCTGCACCAGGGCAACAGGCAGCTGAAGATGAGCCGGCATGTGGCCAAGAAGCCACCAGCATCATGGCTTGTGTCAGCACTAGTGTGGCCAGCAGGAGCAGGGCAGGGATCATCCCCCTGTGCTGGGCACTGGGGAGGCCACCCCTNTGATTCAATGAGGGCAGCAGAAAACTCTCCTTCCCTCTTCAGATGAGAAGCCCTGGAAGGGCAGACACTGGTGGCTGCGGACGCTGAAGCCCTCTCCTCTGAAGCCGTCAGGCAACCACAGCCAGCGGGGCCAGCTGCCCCTGAAGAGATCCGTCAGCACCGAGCGCTACGTGGAGACCCTGGTGGTGGCGGACAAAATGATGGTGGGCTACCACGGGCGGCGTGACATCGAGCAGTACATCCTGGCCATCATGAATATTGTAAGTGTTATAACCGCAGCATGAACCTCGCAGGACCCCAGGGGCTCCCCAGCCCAGTCTGAGTTTGACCAGGGGGTGCTTCTCCTGCAAGATAGGCAAGCAGGATGGGGAAACTGGGTCTGTTCCAGGGTGGCTGGAGCTTCTCCTCATCCCCAGAGCAAGGTGTTTGGGTCAAAAGTCCTGACATGCTGCTGCTACTCATGAGCCGGGCTGCTCCAGAGCTGCGGGGGCTCACTGGTGTGTAGGGAAGGCAAACCCCGGCCCGTCCGCCCGCGCTGCAGGCCAGATCTAGACTGGGAGAACAAAGCCCTTTCTTTGAACAGCATCTCTCATCCCAAATTAGCATTGCAAATCGGGCCAGCCAAGCTGAGAAACACATGGGAAAGCAGAAGGACAGGGAGCTCTCACGCCTGGGGGCTGAGCAGCGTGAGGGGCAAGGAGAAAGATCCTCGTCCTTCCGTATCGCGTCGCCCGTGTCTCTGGGTTACAGCAGAGGAGCTTCCCCCGATGATCTGATGATTCGGGTCATGGCTGGCGGCAGGGTACCAGGCGAGCGGCATTAACAGCCTGAATTGGCCGTGCTGAATCCTCCTGTGAGGTGAGCTGGGCTTGGAAGTTATCCATCCAACAGCTGAAAGCCCCTCTGTGATGGTTCTTTGTCCTGGCCTCTGCAGGATCTCTTCTCATGGCCTGCTCTGTTTGCATTTCTAAAGCAGATGCCAGATTTTCAAACAATACCGTTTCGGATTGTTTCGTCTGCTGTGAAGCACCCCTCGTGGGGCAGCAGATTTCTGAGAGATGCTGAGTCCTTCCCTGACAGCAAAGCTCTGCCCTTGTGGCCCTGCAATGCCAGGACCGGGTCAGGGGGGGCTTCCCCACCCGAGCTCCAGGCAAGGAGCGGGTGTGGTGCGAAGTTGGTGTCGCTGGTCGAATCTCCCCAGGAGACCTCGAGTTCTGCACGTGGTTTAGGAGGCTCTGCCATCCAAGGCGTGGCATGTACTCCCATACCCAGTTCTGCTTTCTCCAAGGACTGTGTTCTGTGGCCCACGTTGATGAAGCATCCCCGTTTCCCCATCTCTCACCCACCGATTACTTCGTCACCCGGCCAGCGAGCTCATTTTTAAGACTCGTCTTTTCTTGTTTCTTGGAGGTCAGGTTGCCAAACTTTTCCAGGACTCGAGTCTGGGCAATATTGTCAATATCCTGGTGACCCGGCTGATTCTCCTCACCGAGGATCAGGTAAGGTGGGCTTTGCTAAGCTGCTTCCATCAGGTGTCTGCACTTCCTTTGTGGGTCTGTGTGTTCCCCATGGATGTCACCCCCAGGAGGTCCCCCCGCTGAAGTCTGCTGGGTGCACGACATCTTCTCAGTGGCAGCTGGGCACTGGGTTTAGATGATGAGCTGAGGAGACCTGTGGGGCTCTGAGGACTATTCCTACAATAAGGTGGCATTGGAGAGGTCTAAGTAGCTTTATCCTCTTAAAGTCTTGCTTTCTCATGGCCTCCATGAAAGGTGGAGGCAACAGGACTGGTGTCAGTGCTCTGATGGCATGGGAATAAGCAGAGCTTCCTAGAAGCATTGAATTGTTTTAATTGGAAAAGACCTTTAAGATCATCAAGTCCAACCATNCCTTGCCCAGCTCCATTGCCCTTCTCTGGCCACGCTCCAGCCCCTCCAGGTCCTGCTGGGAGTGAGGGGCCCAAAGCTGAGCCCAGGAGTCCAGGTGCATCCTCACCACTGCTTCACATCAAAACTTTCCTAGGAACACACTGTCATATTTCTTCCATTCCAGCCCACACTGGAGATTAACCACCACGCCGGGAAATCCTTGGACAGCTTCTGCAAGTGGCAGAAGTCCATTGTGAACAGGAACGGCAACGGGAACGCTATCCCCGAGAACGGCATCGCCAACCACGACACCGCAGTGCTGATCACCAGGTAAGGCTGAGCCCGACCCCAACAGCGTTGTCCTCCCGGGAGGTGTCCTCTGTGCAGCTGGCCTCCAGCTCTGTCCAAGAAGTTCATCTGAGGCTTCCTTCCCATGCGTTCCCCACGAGCTGCCTGGCAGCAGCTGTCCCTCGGGCTGGCCACTCGCCACTTCCCTCACAGCGATGAAGGTCATGGCAGTTCAGATAGTTATCGTCCTCCAATGTCTTCCCTCTGTCTCTGTTGGGCTCTCAAGGAGCTCAGTTTGCAGCCACTGGTATTTGTGCACCAAAAGTCCGTGGCGCAGGGTATAGAGCACTGTCGGGCGTGGGTGGGAGCTCCACCCTGGAGTTGTGGAGCCTCCTACTGAAACAGAGATCTCCAGCTGCCCCTGTTTAAAAGATGGAGAAGAGGATACCAGTGGGACCTGAGTGTCATGGCAGTGACCGAGACCCTCCAACCAGTACAGGATTTGGCTCACCTCGTTTCAGGTGCCTCCACAGAATCATAGAATCGTTGAATATTTTGGTTGGAAAAGACATTTAAGCTCATCAAGTCCAACCGTTCCCCCAGCACTGCCAGGGCCCCACTGCCCCGTGTCCCTCAGCACCACATCTCCACGGCTTGGAAACCCCTCCAGGGATCAGGGGGACTCGACCCCTGCCCTGGGCAGCCTGGGCCAGGCCTGGGGAACCCTTGAGTGTGGGCAAGAAATTTTTCCTCAGCTCCAACCTAAACCTCCCCCGGAGCAGCTTGAGGCCAGTTCCTCAGCTGCTCATTACCACACTTATCCTCTAGACACAAGACAGACAGACGGTCAGAAGGAAAGGAGATGCAGGGAGGACAACAGGGACAGTGGAAGGAACCGAGGGGAGGCTGGTAGGATAGAGGATGCCAAAGGGAAAGCTGGAAGGATAGAGGGGACAAAGGGCACTAAGAGGTGGTTCTCCATTGCCCACCGAAACCCTGCTTGGGCAGAGGGGCAGCAGCCAGGGGAGAAGCCAAAGGCAAAGCCAAGATTTGTTTGTGCTTTTTTTTTTCGCTCCTCTTGCGCAGTAGATGAAAGTTAAAACGAAAGCGCTGGAGGAGGGACCCTCCAAGCAGGAGCCGGGTTTGTTGGTGCCATGTGCCACTCTCCTGCTCCAGTTCCTGGTGGTGGCCGGAGCCTGGCACATCCCTCCTGGGGAGCTCCTGAGATGAGACCCCCACAAACACCTCAGGATTGAGCAGAAGGCTTCTTAGCTCCTGCTTTTCACCCTACTGGGGCTGTGGTGTTTGCTCTTCCTCCCCTCCCACCACACGTGTGGGATGCAAACGCCGGCTCGGGGTTCTTCAGCCTCCCACCAGATGTTCGAGCTAACGCGAAGCCGCTCCAGCCGCGCCAGCCTTGGACAGCACCGGCGCATCCGGCCCCGGCTCTAATAAATTCCCCGTCTCCCGATAACATCTTGCTGAGCTCGGGGCTTTTTTCTCTCGAAGGGACGTGTCAAAGCAGAGCCCCCAAAGGCTTTGACCGTATTCGCTCAAAACAAAGCAACAAATGTTTTTCGCTCGCTGTGGTTTCCTGCCAGGGGTGAGAGGTTTGGACACTTCCAGAGAGCACCAGGGGCCAAAGGGACAGGAGCCATCACCAGCAACACGTTCTGCTTAACCCCTTGTGTGCCATCAGCTCGCGTCTTAGAATCATAGAATCATAGAATAATTAAGGCTGGAAAAGACCTCTTGGATCATCGAGTCCAGCCTATGACCTACCACCACCACTCAGCTAAACCCTGCCACTAAGTGTGGCATCCAGTCTGGCCTTAAACCCCTCCAGGGACGGTGACTCCACCACCTCCCTGGGCAGCCCAT
>WEIS01091671.1:16069-29136 GCA_013389965.1 Todus mexicanus
CCCTACATGGGTTTTGGAATCGGCCTTGCCCCTTTCAGCCTGGGTTTTGCAAAGACCCAAACATCGGGGGTGTCTCAGCTTCCGGAGAAGGTGTTTGAACAGAGGCAGGGAGGACACGTGGTTCATCTCCACAATTAAATGATAATATTCACTCTCTGGCCCAAACTGGTCTCTTCTGGCGCTGCTGCCATCCCATCGTGAGGGTGCCACGTGTCAGTTTGAAGGAGATTTTGCTTTGCTGTCCTCATTTAGCTTTTCCTTGTACCCGGCTAATGATGTGCAGTTGATTCCTTGATGCAAGAACTGGAAGGCAAGGCCAGGAATGGAGGAAAGAGTCATCTCCAATCAGCCTCTATTGAATTGGATTGGAAGTTTCTCAGTGAAGAGCTGAACTGAAAAAAAAAATACCAAAAAGAAAAAAATCACCTTAGTATTCTACTGAAACCACGGTGGATTTTGACATGGAGTATGTCTTCAAACGGAAATATTTGTCTTGTGTTTTAAAAATAACTCAGAATTACATATTTGATTGGTAGGATTTGCTGCAAGGGACCTGAGTTTATAACAGGAGACTGGCCCTGACCACTCTGAGTCCAGTGCCTCCCAGGAGGGAAGTGTCCAGCTCCTGGGAGCATACTGGGTGCTGGTGAGCAGAGCTGGAGCTCCCACCCAACCCCAGAGAGCATCAAGGCTGGAATAGTGTTGGCCCTGCTGATTTACCACCTTTCACCAAAACCAAACGTAGTGCAGGGACAGGAGCTATCGTTAAAAATCCACCGTGAGTCTCAGTGGGACAAAAGTGTTGCACAAAACGGATATGATGCATCTTACCTGTTCCAGCCGGTGCTTTCCAGAAGCGTCGCGTGAGCCGCGCGCTGGTTTGGAGCGTTTTGGATGCGAACGCGTCCATAAAATGGAAGTTGGGCTGGTTTGGAGCCGCCGCAATCAGAAGCGTTCTTAACGCTGCCTTCTCTTCTTTGCAGATACGACATTTGCATCTACAAGAACAAACCCTGTGGCACCCTGGGTAGGTGGGATCCTGCTGCCCCTTCCCCAGCGCGCGCGGCTCCGGGAGCTGCGCCGTCCCTTTTCTGAGGGATCAGGCTGAGGGGATGCGCTGACCCAGCGCTGCCACGAGCACCGGTGGCAGAGCCAGGGACAGGCTGGTGGTTTCCAGCCCGCTTGGCTGTGTAGCCTCTTTACTTCTGTAAACACTAAGAGCAGCAACCGGGCGGACGGATGGGCTCTGGAACGCGTCGCCGCTCTATCGCTGGGTCGGCTCCAGCCTGATGATTAAGAACCGCTTGCATCTAGGGCTGGTCCGTAGCCTAGCGGAGTATTCCTGGCTTAGCAGAGAGAAAGAAGACTTTTTTTGTGATGACTATAAAGGGAGTTCTTTATTTAACCGACTCGACGCAGACAGAGCCTGCAGCTCGCGCTGGCTGGAGCTCCTAATTTGTCTTGCCCCGGTCTAGACGGAGCAGTCAGGGAGGGATTACTGCTCTGAATCGCTGCAGTGAAAAAGGAAAAGTTGGTGGCTCTCTGACCTGATGCAGCTGCAGATGAGGTGCCTGGGAGGGAGGTTGAGGCTGGAGGTGCTGTGACAGCTCAATGCGTTCCTTTAACCAAGCCTTGGTCCTTCCCTGGCCCGGCACAGCGGCTGCAGCCCATGCTGGTGGGACAGGGTATGGGCAGAGAGTTGGAGGGACCTGCTGCAACAATTCAGGAGGGATTTCTGCAGGATGCAGCCCTCCAGGTGGAGTCAGGCTGGGTTCCTGCTCATAGTGGGTGTCAAGCAGAACTGATTGCAGATGACGGTGTTGGGTCCTGGCTGCCCTGGCCAAGTTTGGATGCCCAAGCGCTGGTGCAGCTGATCTTGGGTTGCCCCACCAGTGACAAGGACTGCTCCCCTCCTGCACACAGACTGGGGTTTGGATGGGAAATCCAGCGGATTTTGACCTGATCTTAGCATTTCTACACCTGTCATTGTTAATTTAGTTGACAGCACAGACTGACCATGTGTCCACAGCCTGTAAGAGCCATGGGTCCATCCCAAAGGCCGCTGTAACTGGTGGGAAGTAGCCAGCAGGCTAAGCTCTGCATTAGCAAGCGTGAAGCACATCACTTAGTCCCCAAATCCCACCCAGGTCCCCTGCAGATGCTTTGTGCTGACCCTGCGTGATGGCTCAGAATCACAAAATCACAGAATAATTAAGGCTGGAAAAGACCTCTGAGGTCATCGAGTCCAGCCTAGGACTTACCACCACCACATCAACTAAAACATGCCGCTAAGTGTGGCATGATCTGCCTTCCCTAGGCCTGGCCCCCGTCGGCGGGATGTGCGAACGAGAACGAAGCTGCAGCATCAACGAGGACATTGGCCTGGCCACAGCCTTCACCATTGCCCATGAGATTGGCCACACGTGAGTACCGTACCAGAAGAGTCCCTGGGGGTGGCCATCACAGAGAAGGTCCTTGTTGGTTTGTTCCTGCCAACAGGAGCTGAAAAATCCTTCCTACAGATCATCCAGATGTGTCAAATAGCAGCAGGTGATCTTCTCTCTGTTGTCTTGGTGATGCTTTCTAGGTTTGGCATGAACCATGATGGGGTCGGCAACAGCTGTGGCTCCCGCGGGCAAGAAACAGCCAAGCTCATGGCTGCTCACATCACCATGAAGACCAACCCCTTTGTGTGGTCCACGTGCAGCCGGGATTACATCACCAGCTTTCTGGAGTAAGGAATCCATCCCACCTTGCCCTTCCTTCTACCTTGCAACCAGTACGCACCTCCAGCCTCTCACAGTCGTAGAATCATAAAATCACAGAATTAACAAGGTTGGAAAAGACCGTAGAGATTATCAAGTCCAACCTGTAACCTACTACCTAGCCTATCACCAACCTATTACCCAATATCATCCCATTATCTAAATCATATCCCTGAGTACATCATCCAACCTCTTCTTGAACACATCCAAGGATGGTGACTCCACCACCTCCCTGGGCAGCCTATTCCAACGGGGAATCACTCTCTCTGGAAAAAAGTTTTTCCTAATACCCTAAGTTTTACCTAAAACCTCCCTTGATGCAGCTTAAGACTGTGTTCTCTCTTCTGTCATTGGTAGCCTGAGAGAAGAGACCAACCCCCAAGTGGCTACAGCATCCCTTCAGGTAGTTGTAGAGGACAATGAGGTCTCCCCTGAGCCTCCTCTTCTCCAGGCTCAACAACCCCAGTCATTTGTGAGGAGGGGGTGAAGCCAAAGAAAAGCCCCCAGAGCCCACAGCCCGTGCACCTTCTGTCTTCTCTCCCAGCACCTCATCCTGTCCCCAGAGGCACGTGCTTTCCTTCCTTCCTTTGGACTGTCCCATGGGTTGCTTGCCTCCTGGGGACACTAACCCCGTTTACTTTGCAGCTGCGAGACCTTTGTCGGGGTTTTCCCACTTCCAGAAACTACACAAATACATCAGTAGCTTCTGAAGGTCCGTCAGGAATTGTGGAGAAGGGTTGATGTGGTGGGGAGGGGGGATCTGGAGATAGGACTGGTCTGCATGGTGTAGGCAGCCGCCCTAGATGCTGAGGAGAAGGTTTTTCAAGTGTGAACAAGCAGGATAGGAGAAAGATTTTGGGGGTTTTTTTGAAAGCACCTTTAGGATTCAGGAGAAGGGATTTAGTTTCCTAAGTCCCAGAGTTTTGGTGTTGTCACCTTGCCTGAGTCATGTCTCTGCAGCCTGAAAGAGCTTCTCATCCAGGATTCTGGCAGCACCCAGGGTTTCTATCACAAAATGAGCAGTCATGGTCATTTTAGAGAGGTTATTGGTAGGATATGGGCACTGCCTTGTAGAAAGGCTGGGTAGGATTTGAGTCATGACTGGAAGAAGCAAGTGTGTGTGGTCACCATGGAGGGAAGTCCCTGGGGAGTCTCCATACCAGACTTCTACTGGTGGTGCTGCGAGAGGAGCAGTGAATAGGACCGTCCCTCGAGGGGCTGCTGCCTGCCCCACCACCCCCCAAAGCTTGGCCAAACCATGCGGCTCTTCACCAAATCCCACATCTGGTGGTTCACATTTGACCACAGCAAAACCCGTCCCCCTGGACATGCCCCTCAGCAAAGCATGTTGCACGGAGCGTGCTGGGAACACATCGTGGTGGAGGCTGCCTTCTCCTCGGGTGACCCTGAGGTCTTGGCGGGGACTGGCAGAGGATGGAGAATTCACATTGGCGAGTTCAGGTCGGCCCTTTCTATGGTTCATTCTGGCCAACCGTGTCTGAGCACAGCCCTGGCATCCTCCGCCAGGATTCGGGGCCGTGGTGCTTGGAGGACACCAGGATTCGGGGCTTTGATTAAGGGAGGGCTCAGAGAGAAGCAAGGAACGGGGAGTGAAAGGGGTTTCTTGCAAAATTTAGATGCTCCTACGAAGTTCTAGCAGCAGGATGGGCTTGGAGAGCCAGGGGTCTCCACACTTGGCACCTCTGCTTGCTTTCAGCTGGGGCTTTACAGCCGTGGGGTGGGAGGACCCCTCTGCCTACCCACCACCCACGTGAGGGTCCTGCCACGGACTGTCTGCTGCCCCCAGAACCCGTTGGGACAGCTCGGGACTGGTGATATCTTGCAAAACCCTCAGGTTGAAACTTCTCAAGTCACCTGGGAACTGGGATGTGCTTCCCAGGCTTGAGGGCACAGATAGAGAACCTGCAGAGCGCTTTCTGAGCGGTGGTTTGGCCCCGAGGAAGCTGGTAGAGTCACTTCCCAGGCGAGAACTCAGCCCCGCGCAGAACCGGGAGCGCCTGCGGCTGATCCTCCGGTGCAATGCTCTCCTACCAGCCTTCCTCAGCTCTGATTTTCATCTCTCGTTTCCAGCTCCGGGATGGGATTATGCCTGAACAATGCTCCTCCCAAGCAAGACTTTATCTACCCAACGGTGGCTCCGGGCCAGGCCTACGATGCAGACGAGCAGTGCCGTTTCCAGTACGGAGTTAAATCTCGCCAGTGTAAATACGGGGTAGAGAGCCTTCCTGCTTTACTATCGGTTCCCAGGGGGTGGAGGACCAGGGGGTGGAGGATGGGGCTACAAGAGCAAAGGGCTGTGGGGCCGTTCTGCTGCCCACATCACTTTGCTGTCCTGCTTCCAACGAAGGGCACCAACACGTTCCCTGGGAGCTCCTTGCCTTGTGTTCGAGTGAGAGGCCAGGGGAGTTTGTTTCCCATCCCCAGAGGTTGACCCCAGCTCAGTTTTGGTCAGATTAGTCCCACAGGAAGGCATCTCTTGCCTCTCTGTCTGATACCTTGGCTGCTGCTGGTTGCCAAGGATTGCAACTGAAAGCCAGGCTGTGGTCACCTCATCCAGATTCCCCTCTTGGTGAGGCTTCGAGCACAGACAGATTTTTCATGATCCTTACTTGAAGTCATTATTCTTGGCCAGGACTAGGACTAGGGGACTGCTTGTCCCCCTGGACTCAGCAGTAGTGAGACCACACCTCAAATCCTGGGCTCAGCTTTGGGCCCCTCACTCCCAGCAGGACCTGGAGGGGCTGGAGCGTGGCCAGAGAAGGGCAACGGAGCTGGGCAAGGGGCTAGAGCAGGAGGCTGGGGAGGAGCGGCTGAGGGACCTGGGGGTGTTGAGCCTGGAGCAAAGGAGGCTCAGGGGAGACCTTCTGGCTCTCCACAACTCCCTGAAATTCAGGAGCTTGGAGCCAGGGGGGGTCGGGCTCTGCTGCCAAGGAACAAGCACCAGGACAAGAGGAACCGGCCTCAAGTTGCCCCAGCCAGGGCAGGTTTAGGTTGGAGCTGAGGAACAATTTCTTGGGCACTGTNCACCCCTGAGCAGAGTCTGGCCCCAGCCTCTTGCCCAGTAGTCACGCTGGCTCTGCAAGAGCAGAGTGGAGGGGTAGGTGGGAGAGACTTTCTCCTTCCCCTGGTTAGAGGTGACTGCAGCCTGGCTTTGGTGAAGGAGTTGAGACCCCAAGTCCCTTTCTGTCTCAGAGCTCTGGCCCTCAGCGCAGACCCCGCAGCCTTTTCCTTGCCCTGTGACACTTTGCTCTCCCAACCCCACAAATGGGAGGGAGCAGAGAAATCCCAAGTTCATCTTTTCTCCCCTTCTTGGTGCCAGCACAGAGGATTCCATCGTTGAGCCAGCTGGTCCCGCGGGGGATTGGTTACTGGTTTGAGCCTTTGGCAGGGTGCAGGGCCAAGCACCTCTCTGCCAGGCTGGAGTGAGCCCAGGGCTGTGATGACCAGGCTGCTACCTGAGTGGAGACCAGTGGCTCCACAGTTGGCATGTAGGTCATGAAGCTTTAGGGGCAGGCAAGGAGGCCAGAAGGTCACTGCACTGGCACCAGAACATGCAAGACTGAGCCACGCCGGCTCCTTCAGCCCATGCTGCCACGTTGCTGTGCACCAGCAGCAGCACTGGTGTGGACTGGGAGCACCTTAGCAGCAGCTGTGGCTCTGCTCTTACATCTTGAGATGGTTCCCTTCGTTGACAAGGTGTTTGATGCGTTCAAGTATTCACCTAAGTCACAACAAGCTGCTCTTCTCACGGCAGCAAGTTTTCCACCAGCTTGTTTCAGTAGGAACAGGAGCAGGATGGTGACCCAGCAAGAAACTCAGCTCTGGATTTTCAGTGGTGCTTTGCAGTTTATGGGTCTTGAAGGCCAGCCTGGTTGATTTAGTGGCAGAGCAGGTTCAAAGGGCATGGACTTGCTGATTTAGCAGCCCTGACAACTTGGCAAAGTCTCCATCATGAGCCTAACTTCTGGGTGGGTTCTGGAACAGCCATGGGAAGCTTCTTGTTAGCTTGGGCCTCACTCAGATGTCCAAGGAGATGTGTCCTCTTTGGCCCAAAGACCAGTTTGGACTGCGTGGACTGGCTGGGGAGCTGGCTCTGCCACCTGAGCGCAGTGGAACCTCCAAATCCAGAGAACCCCAGCCCTGGAGAAGTGTTTAGGCTTAGTCAGGAGAAGGGACTGAGCTGTCAGTGGCCTTGGGGTGACTGCAGCTGGCAACACCTTCCAAGATTTGATCTCGTTTGCCCCTTACCATGCTGGAAACCCTCCCTTCCGTGTGTCCCAGCCTGAGCGCACCATCGTGCTGCTGCCCCAGCCTCGCAGCCCCTCGTGCAAGCAAATTCTAATCTCGGCTTTGTTTCTTTCTCTCTTTCTTCCTCCCACTCCCTCTCTCCCCCAAAAATCTCGCTCTTTCCAGGAAGTCTGCAGCGAGTTATGGTGTCTGAGCAAAAGCAACCGCTGCATAACCAACAGCATCCCTGCTGCCGAGGGGACCATTTGCCAAACCAACACCATTGAAAAGGGGGTAAGGAAGCCTGGGGCGCCGTAGTGAGTTGACAGTGAGTGGTTGAATCCCTCTTCCAGCGGTGACCGGGATTATTGCTTGCATTGGGGAGTGTGGAGTTGATTTAAGAGCACCCACCAGCCTGTCTTCCCAGAGCCTGGAGCCACCCCCAGCAGCACAGAGGGAGGTTGGGATGTGCCAAGGAGCCCAGGGTCCCGTAATCCCCCCCCCAAGTACCCTTCATCCTGCTGGAAATGGAGAGTATGGAATCCCTGCTCCAGCGAGACAGGATCTGTGCCAGGCAACAAGAGCCCATCCCTGCTGGTCTCAGGAGCCCTGGGTGCATGGTGGGGGTTCCAGGAGATGGTCAGGTTCCTGGACTCCACCTGCAGAAGCAAGAGCCTCACCAGTACCTCCAGTCTGGAGCAGCAGCAGGGAAAGCAGGAGGGCTGTATCCACAGAGCATCTCCTCTCCGTGGGATCGCACCTTTGGGAAGGAGCTCACTTGCTGCATGTCCTGGGAGGCCAGGGTTCAGTTTTTCCTGGCAGGCTGTGCTGCCCGTGGAGAGCCTGGCTGGGAAGGAGCCAGGAGAGCCCGTGCCAGCAGCTCCAGGGTGGGTTATCAGCCCCTGGAAGGAGCGCACAGCGGTTTCTTCCTTCCTGGGATTATCTCAGGCCCCGAGGCACAGCGTCCGGCACCGTGCCCAGAGAACGGCAGCGGCTCTGGCACTGTCCTGCTCCTTGCATCACTGTTGACTCCAGGGGTGCAGGACACTTGCCAGCTCCAAGGGAAGCTTTTCCTAGGCAACTTTCCGTGAGCATCTGTCACCCGACAGGACAGGGACAGGCGGATGCCGATTCTTTACGGATCCTCGTCAGAATAACACAAGAACATTTTTCCAGTCACAACTTTCTTTTAACCTGGACCCTTTGCAGGTCGGGTCATTTCAACACAACTCGACCTCTCAGAACACACAAAAAACTCCCTCGTCCTGGGGGGGTGGAGGTGTCGGTGCTCACCAGGGATCCTGGCCCAGCTGCCCAGCAGCAGCAGCTCTGGTCCAAGGCCCACTTCGGACTTGTTTGCACGAATTTTGGTAGGCAGGGAGGTGTGTCCCTGTTCACATGCTCCAGTCTGATGGACCCAGGTGCCCATGACCCTTTCAGAAGAGAAATGGGGATGTCATCCACTTGCCCATGGCTGCCTGCCCCACAGGGCTGCACTGGAGACTGGGAAGGGGGGCACCGATCCCAGCCCTGAACTGGCTGCTGTGTCTGATGGAGGCTGGGGAGCGCTCAGGGAGGAGGAGGAGACTGTGTGCTTGGAGTGTTGAAAGCTCTGTCTCTCCACAGTGGTGCTACAAGAGGGAGTGTGTGCCCTTTGGCACCCGGCCGGAGGGTGTCGATGGTGCCTGGGGAGCCTGGTCATCCTGGGGGGAGTGCAGCAGGACGTGTGGTGGAGGCGTTTCCTCATCCATTCGCCACTGTGACAGCCCACGGTAGGTGTCCCTGCCCATGGCCGCGGTGGTGTGGCTCTGCCTTGTCCTGTACAGCATCGTTCTTCAGGTCGTAGAATAATAGAATTGTTTTGGTTGAAAGAGACCTTTAAGATCATTGAGTCCAACTGTCAACCCAGCCCTGCCAGGGCACCACTGCCCCGTGTCCCTCAGCACCACATCTCCACAGCTTGGAAACCCCTCCAGGGATCAGGNTTCAAGGGGCCTGGCAGAAAGATGGGGACAGACTTTGGAGCAGGGCCTGTGGGGACAGGACAAGGGGGATGGGTTTGAACTGTCAGAGGGAGATTGAGAGTGGAGAGAAGGGAGAACTTGTTGGTGCTGAGGGTGGGGAGAGCCTGGCCCAGGCTGCCCCGAGAGGTGGTGGCTGCCCCATCCCTGTCCCCATTGCAGGGGAGGTTGTTGGGGGCTCTGAGCAACCTGCTCTAGTTGCAGATGGCCCTGCTCCCTGCAGGGGGTTGGACTGGATGACCTCTAAACCTCATTCCTGGTTTGACAGGCCCACAATCGGAGGAAAGTACTGCCTGGGGGAGCGGAAGCGGTACCGGTCCTGCAACACCGACGTGAGTATGGCCTTGCTTGGGGGTACAGGAGCAGCACTGGGCTGTCAGGGCTGTGCTGGCAGGGCAGGCAGCACCGTGTCTCAGCAAGGACACAGGGTGATCCTTTTCCATACAAATGCGGGTGTTATGTGCAACCACTGGACCCATGGGAGGAGGCAGCTGGGTGGGGGTGAGCCACGCCATGCCAGCAGCAATCCCACCATGGGGAAAGCCAAGCAGCACCTGAGAAATGGCAACTTAAAAATCCTCAGGCTGATAGTGAGGAAAATAGATGGGTCGCTGTTGCTCCCCCTGGGCTTTGCACCCAGCTCCTGAAGGTTTGCTCACAAGAGCAAGTCCAGCTCCAGATGGACCAGCTGAGGTCCAGCGACTCATGCTGCTGTTGCTCTTCCAGTAGCGTCTAGCTTTGCAGGAAGGATGCTCCTGCTGCACTGTAGCAGCATCCAGTTGTCAGGGCTGGTGTCCTCCTCCAAAAGCTGCTGTTGGTGGTGGCTGGGAGCCCTGGAGCAGCTCCTGCCCTCCTAGCAGATCAGCCAAGGCTGCTCCTACCAATGCTGATCGCTGGCTCTGTGGCCGCAGGACTGCCCGCCAGGCTCGCACGACTTCCGAGAGCTGCAGTGTGCTGAGTTCGACAACGTCCCCTTCCGAGGGAAGTACTACACCTGGAAGACGTACCGNGAGAAAGAACAGCGCGTCTCCTTCATGTAGTTAATGAACTTGACTGGGGAAATCCTTTGCAGCTGTATAAATAAGCACAACTCCCAGCGGGGCTCCGGCAGCTGGAGCAGATGTGCTGAGGCTGCAGGGGATGGATCAATAAAAATGTAATAAAATTGCAAAGCAGTAAGTCACACAAAGACCCCAAAGGATGCCAAGGTGGAAGGCAGCCCCGCAGGCTGGAGCTGCCCTCGTTCAGACCTCTCTCCTCCCCAAGCATGGCCCGGTGATTGGAGTCCAGGGGATGGTTGGCCAGTTGAACGTCAGCCCTTGAATTGTAATCTGACTCTGACATAGATTTTTGCTTCCATCTTCAAAAAAAAAAAGCCTTCTCCTGCTTCTCTCTGCTTCAGCTTCCTCTTCTATAAAACAAGGTGATGAAAGCTGTCCCCTCAAGAGGCTGTGAGTGCTGGCATGATCGTGTCTTGCCTCTGTGCTCAGCACTGAGGAGGCTGCACCTCGAATCCTAGGGTCAGGTTTGGGTCACTCAGTCCAAGAAGGACCTTGAGGGGCTGGAGTGTGGCCAGAGAAGGGCAACGGAGCTGGGGAAGGGGCTAGAGCAGGAGGCTGGGGAGGAGCGGCTGAGGGACCTTGGGGTGTTGAGGCTGGAGCAAAGGAGGCTCAGGGGAAACGTTCTGGCTCTGCACAACTCCCTGAAATTCAGGAGCTTGGAGCCAGGGGGGGTCGGGCACTGCTCCAAAGGAACAAGTGACAAGACAAGAGGAACCGGCCTCAAGTTGCCCCAGGGGAGGTTTAGGTTGGATATGAGGAAAAACTTCTTCACTGTCAAGGGTTCCCCATCCCTCTCCCAGGCTGTCCAGGCCAGGAATGGAGTCCCCCTGATCCCTGGAGGGGTTTCCAAGCCGTGGAGATGTGGTGCTGAGGGACACGGGGTAGTGGTGGGATTGCCAGTGCTGGGTTAACGACAAGGAGCTTCCCTTTCTCAGGAGCCGTGTTTTCCCCCTGTGGCCCCTGTGCTCACACACATCCCTGCCCCAGCATCGGGGACGCAATGAGGGTTGGCCACCATCTCCCTCTTAGGCTCTTCCAGTGGTGCCTAGAGAGCTCTGGAGTGGGAGGTGTCAGTCCTTCCCTCCCCACCAGCACCAGCAGCTCTCCAGGATCCGTTCTTGTTGCCAACCTTGTCCCCGGACATTCTGCCCTCCAGAATATGACACATCTCCTCTTCACATTGGTTTTGGGCAGGTGTCCACAATTTGTGGACATGGTGAAAGGTTTGGGGGTGCTTGTGCCGTGGACTTGTCAGATGCTGGCCCCGCGCTGGTTTGGGACAATGTCCTGGGCACTGAGCACCCCACCTTGAAGATGAGGGGTGCCCTGCTGGCCTGGATGGGGGAGGACGCTGATCTCACAAGCAAATTGGGAAGGGAAGGAGCCACCCGCTGAAAGCCTGACACCAGCCACCAGGTCACTGGCGAGTTGAGGTCAGGTTTTGCACGGGGCCAGCACAACGTGTTTTCCTGGTGGTGATTTATAACGGTCCTGGAGCCCAGACCCCGGGATCGCAAGACGCTGCCCTGGCGAGAAGCGCTGAGCTCAGCCTTTTGGAGCCCAGCAGTCAGCAGATACCTCGTGGAATGCGGCTTTAATTGTTTGTTTATTTTGCTTTATTCGCTTAGTTATTCATTTTGCTCTTGGCGGATGCGGGAGCCAAGGGAGAGCTTGGGTTGGGAGAAGGACGGGGAGGAGCAGGGGCTTGCAGCAAACAGGAGATTGCTCATCAGAAATTATAATGCGCTTTAATTCCTCTACGGGACAGGGGAGGCAGGAGGAACAAAACACCCTCTGAAGCACTGTGGAGCCAACTGGAAATATCTGATTCTATTTTAATAGCTATATTAAAGATTAAAAGGAGTACCCATGGCAAGGGGGGGGAGGCTGGATCCTGGCTGCTGGTGAAAATACGGCCCTTCAGTCTGTTCCTTAGATGGTGCTTTGGCAAAGGGTGTTGGGAAGCAGGGATTTTAGCTTGAGCATCTTTCCCCTTCATCCTCATGCTGATGTGGTCATCTTTGCTGTGAAGGACTCAGTATCCACCAGCCTTGAGCAGAAAGCAATGGTTGCTCTGGCCTGGTAACTGGTCTAGGAGCTGAACAACTCAGTCACTCTGATCTAGTAGCTGAAAAACCTCAGCTGAGTGGCTTAAGAGCTGCTGCCTCAGTTTCCCTCTCTGTAAAATGGGCTCAACGGTGTCAGCAACCCTCATAAAGTGCCAGGAGACCCAGGAGTGACCAACACCAGAAGAACAAGTCCGTTCGTTTCCTTTCCTGTCGCATACAGCCCGTGTTTCCCAGGCTGTGCAGAAGGGACAGTGTCTCACCATGTGTTGGTGGCCAACTCAAGGGTCTTGTCTTGGTGCTGATCAATAAGGAGGGTGCCAGGGTCCCTCCATGGGTCCCTCTGCTTGGCAGGGTCATGCTCCTGGGCACCCAGAGGAGACCAGGCGCAGGATGGAGGCATGAGGAGGCCAAAGGCTGGTTGTCCACAGCTTTCCTCTCCTTGGTGGCATCATCTGAACCTCTGCTTCTTCCCCAGGGGGTGTGAAAGCCTGTTCCCTCAACTGCCTGGCCGAGGGTTTCAACTTCTACACGGAGCGCGCCGCCGCCGTGGTGGACGGGACACCGTGCCGGCAGGACTCCAACGACATCTGCGTCAACGGGGAGTGCAAGGTGCTGCCAGCCGGGCTCTGGGACGCGCTCGGGATGGGGAGGCAAGGGCAGAGCCACGGGCAGGGGAGCGCTGCCCTCTCCCTGCCCACAGACACGGGCATCCCTCTGCCCAGGTAGCCAGGGTGGGAGCAGGAGCACGTCCACCTCTTGGTTAGGCTTCTGTCTGTCCACTCTCCATGCACTGGGTGTGACACTGGCCAGCATTAGTGACACGTCTCTGCATTTCCAGCCCCAGGCACTTGATATGTCCCTTGAAATGGGATTGTGGTGAGTTAACCTCGGCTAAGTGCCAGG
>WEIS01091672.1:0-22518 GCA_013389965.1 Todus mexicanus
CAGCAGAACACTCTCTCCCCCCTGAAAAATCACAAGTCAAAAAACTGTTTGCCAACATGACGCTGTGTTACACCGGCTGTCACAGGAGTCTGCAGACTCGGCTGGGTTTTGCCATTGAGGGAAGAAAATCACAGTCACCTGGAGAGAGGCTAAAGATCCTGCTGGGATGGTCAGAGGAGGGTCAAGGTGCCCAAACTCGGTGCAGGTGACCTGCCCTGGGCATTCAGCTTGGCATGCAGGTTCACAGAATTACAGAAGGTGCCTGAAAAGGGCATTTCCATGTGTTTTCCCTTCTCACTCCATCCTCATTCTCACCCTCTACTCTCCTTGTCCTACCAAGCACTTAGGGTTTTTTGTTTGAGGTCCGAGCTGCTTGAAGTTTTGCTCTCAAGCCTGGCACCCAGACCAAAGCCGGCAATAGGATTGAGCAATAGCTGATGATAAGACGGGATCCTTCTTTCATAAGGAAAATCTTCTTATATGTTGGGAGGCACACACCTGATAAACGGCAGACCCAGGTCTGGATGATTCCATTCTGCTACAAAGGAGCAGCATTTGCAGTGCTGAAAATAATTGCCTGATGTACACAAAGAAAAGTAACTATAGCCCTCTTCTTTCTCCCTAGGCAGGTGTGTTTGTTCTGATGGGAAAAATTTACGTCTATCCACTTTTCTTCATAAATCTTCCTTTTTATTGAACTTGGCTCTCTCGTGTTACTTTCTGGATACTGCAAAAATTTGAGTTTCCTTCCAGAAAATTCTATCTTTCCTAACAAAATGAAACACCCTGATAAATCAAGCAATATCCTAAACATCTAGATATTGCAATTTCACATTGCAAAGCCCATCTTAAACCATGCAAATGTGTTTTCTTGTGCCAGTCAGCACTGGATTTACTGGATACAAGATATGGCGGTATTTAGCAGAGCTCGGTATTTCAGGGGAAATACTGGTCAGACACGTGAATCTGTGGGCTTCTGGTCTTGGAGCTGAGCTCATTCTCACAGTAGCTGTGGGAGCTTTGCTTCTGTAAAGCCTGGAAGGGGGCTTTGCTTTGTTGCTGTTCATTCTCATGTCTCTTCTGAAAGTCTGGTGTTTAGATTAATGACAGCAGAGATTAGCCTGGGTAGTTAACGGAGTGATTTTGCAAGCAGCAGGCCAGCAAAGACCCTCCCTGCGACCATCACTGTGTAAATAGGCTCACCCCAGAGTGAGCGGTTTGTGCACACCCCTGCACATACCAGGCAAGTGTTTGTACTGAGGAAGGGGTTCGAAAGGAGACAAGCCAATGCCAGGAGCAAGGAGTGACAAGGGACCCTCTCCACTTTCCAAAAAGCACTTGACTGCTCAAGCACTTAAAAGCCACAGGGTCTTTCACTCTTGTAAGTGCCAGCATCTTTTCAAACGTATATATTGAGCAGAGTGAGGAAAGTGGGCTCTGGATATTTATTATCTTAATGAAAGAAAACACCACGATACGTTTGGGCAACAAAACTTGACCTTAGGAACCCACAGGTGAACACAGCAACTTCTATCGAATATTCTTCCCCAAGCCGGTGGTGGGAACTAGTTCTCTGCAAGGTACAGAGCCAGTCTAGTTTGCTGTTGATTGAGAAATTCATTCTGTGCTCAAAGGTGAAACCTTCAAAACAGTTTGCGTGGCACAGTGCCGACGTCGGCTGGGCTGGCTCCCAGCCACACCGCGCCCTCCCCGCTTCCCAAATGTCTTCTGCACCCATAGACCCAGCCCCAGGAGTCAGCATTCGCTGCACAAAAGCAACAGCCTTCTGGTTGCACCCTGGGGTTCACATGCTCACTGACTTCTTGTGACAAGGGAAGGAGGGGCTGCAGCTGGGGTAGACAACACTGGAAGCTTTCTGCTCTACACCAGTGGCATGAGGCCATTTTTTGACCCTTTACCTCTTGCAGCTCTTGCTGGCAGATACAGATGGGGATCCGTAGGTAGCATAGAACACCATGATACCAAATCAGTGAATTTTGCCGTTGCATTTCCGTTCTCCAGCACAGACGTTGCAAAGACAGGCAGCGAGAGCACATCTTCCGAACAAAACAAGATTTGGCTCTTCAGAATCCCACCACGACTTCATTCAATATTTTCTTCTTCTTCTTCTTAAAATAGCCAGTATATTCCTGTGCTCTAACCTTTCTCCATCCCCAACAGGTCTTTTTTAGGGGCATCACGGTCAATACAGTGCGAGGATTCCAAGTGAGTTCAGTCACGTTTCTTGGCTATGAAATTTCTCTCAAAGCAATGAAAAGAGACCAAACTGAGACCAATCCTTAACTTCCAGGTCAGCGCATAAAGACCCTCTAGCTTTATTCAAATTAGACAATTAATCTTTTAATCAAATGGAGCTGCAATTATTTAGCTCCTCTGGAGGTCAGGTAACTTTACATGGGCACCTACATCTGAAGAGTCAAAACCCTTTTTGAATTTGGGTCTGTGGGATTTGGAGCAGACAATAGATGTGCTGATGGATTTGGGGTTCATTCCAGACCTCCTGGAATTTCACTGCAGTCTGTTCTGGTTGTCGTGATTGTTTTGATTAGCATGAATCAGAAAAGAAAAATTTGAAAGGAGAATATTCCCTAATATTTTATAAGTTTTGAAATACCATTTTCACTGAAGTCCCGGCACCGTAACCTTTTTTTTCCTTTGATCCATCCACAAAGACCTGAAATTAAGCTCTTTCAAAGTGCCTTGACTATCAATTCATCGTTTTACTCTCCCTCAAACCTAGGGTTTCATAAAGGAGCAGCATTAAAAATATCTGATTAAAGAAGCTTTTCTAGCAGTTAAATGCTCAAGATTATTCTTGGTGGTCTTTGCTGGTTTCTGCAGTACTTCATAAACCTCCTTGTTTCTTATTTCAAAAGTGTTGCCAAGAAGACCTGAAAGTCTCCAACTTTGCTGAGCCAAATCAGCAGCGCGGTGTTGATGGGGGCTCTGCTGCTCTGACCAAAGAGACTCATCCTGCACCTCCAGCTGCACCTCCAGCATCTGCCTTCTCTTCTGCCACGGACTTAGCCCCTGGAGGGCTCCAAAAACTGCACCAGCTCCATCAAATCCAAAGACCATTTTCTTACCAAATCTTGCCCTCTGTTGTCTAAGAGCACCTTAAAAATTCCCATGGAGGTGTTGGGTTTTTTCACCGACGATATTTTTCCCACTGAGCCAAGAGGACAACTTGCTTCCCTTACCCGCACCAATGAGATGTACCCAAACGCAGCCACCCAACATCAGCCGAGGGAGCATCTTCCATACAACACTACGTAAACTGGTCTTTTTTGTGAGCAATGAAAGGAGGAGGTGTGGTGGGTGCACAGGTGCTTTTGGTGTAGGGAAGTCTGGATTCCCACCACATCCGAGCTTGCTTTCAGGACCAAAGCAATGGATGACTCCACCTGTGCGAATGGATACTCGTGTTTTACGTCACAGAATTCTCCAATTCACCACAACAACACATGATCATGAAAAAAATACAAAGGGCTTCAACCACTTCAGTTTGTTATCCAAGGTGTAAATTAAATTGGGAAACGGGAGGATGTTAAATTCAGAGACTAAGCTGCTCTTTTTCTTCAGAAAACAATAAAACAAGTTTGCATTTCATATAGATGGCTGCCGAGTAATGTATCTAACTCACCTTGCGTAGCCCTCCAGGGACCTGCCAAAGATATCTCCTTAGACCTTCTGACCTCCCTGATGTGACAGTCCAGCTCACCAACTGCCAAATCCTGCAGACATTGCTTGGCAGCCTTGAGAGACCACCACCAAAGGAAATCTCTTTGCCGTATACAGAGTTTATCTCAACTATTCTCTAAAAGATACAGGCCAGCTTCAGACCTTCAGCCTTCTGCTGCAATCCCACTGAGACAACTGGGACAGACACAGGTCTCTCTTTGGTCTACCTCAGCCTTTCAATTATTCCAAGATCTTTTACATCATGGTTATTTCTGTTCATGCTGTTAAATATCTCTATGCCTTATTTTCTAAGCGTGGAGCTTCTGATGCCAAAACCCAAGAAGAACCAGTGGTGCTAGGACAAGAGGACTGGTGGCACTGGCACGAGAGGCTGAGGGGTAACAGCTTTGTGTGCAGAGGGACGTGCGGCATAGGGGAACAGTATGGGACAACACTGTCCTCTGGGAAATGTATAGTTCCTCTCATCTTCCTCTGGAGAAGAACTCTGGGGGAAAAGCCCAGCAATGGCAGTTTTTGCAGATGTCCTCAGTAAAGGTTTCTGAAGACAACCTGGAGCAGCCGTGCAGCTTTCCTCCATGGAAGGAGAAGAAGGGAAGAGAAACTTCCGTGCCCTCCTCCCTGGATGAATGGAGGAATTGGCAACAAGCCTTGAAGAACTCAGCAGAAAGTGCCTAAAAACTCGAGCCTGGTGCTGTACTCAGAAATGGGGTCCCCAGCCTTGGGCCCTAATTAAAACCAGAAGTGTGGCTTAGCCCAAAACTGGCCTTAAAAAGTGGGAGAAACAGCTGGTGTTGCTTAATCTCAGGGCTTGCAGGTGAGGAGACTCAGAGTGCCTTTGAGCTTGGCAAGAACACAGGGAACTGTTTTTGATAAACAACGCAGATAAAATTGATGAGCCTTCACCCAAGTATTTGTTGCTGGCCGCACTGATGGATTCATCCTTTCCATGTTACCTATTTTAATGCATACACATAAAACATGTTCTTTAGATGCATCATATCATGTGTCTCCAGGGTTAACACTTGGGGGGACTGGTTTTTTTCAGTGCAAATAAATGGTGTTGCTTATCTGCCTGCATTTTGTAAAATGGACCATGACTTAATTAAACTGATGAGGTTTGCAACAAACTGCGTATCTGAATGATCCTGCTTTCATGGGGCCCAGGTCTGGGCTTTTCAGTGCCTCCCCGCGCATTTAAAGCCCTGAGACACGCATTGGAGTCGCATGGGGATTCTTCCTGATATTCTTCATCCAATTAAACCAGTTTTGAGATGGATGCTCAGGATTTACTCAGACAAAACTCGGT
The DNA here is from genome assembly GCA_013389965.1 of Todus mexicanus. Taxonomy (NCBI): domain Eukaryota; kingdom Metazoa; phylum Chordata; class Aves; order Coraciiformes; family Todidae; genus Todus; species Todus mexicanus. Next base: position 5,030 of record WEIS01091672.1, read on the forward strand.
GTAACACACACCTGCCAGAAGGAGCTGTCAGGGAGAGCTGGGAATTACCTGGGTATAGAAAGGGAGCATAGGACAGAAAGCTTTTAATATAAAAAAATGAAATGCAAGTGGTAGGTGAATGAAAAGCTTTGGCCACATGATGGCATCCTCACCCATGGCAGGGCATGGCCATGTGCTGTTTGCTGGAGCTGCCAGGCCATCTCTGTCTTGTTCCATTCACAGAATCCCAGTATCCCAGCATGGTTGGGGTTGGAAGGGGACCTCTGGAGATCATCTGATCCAACTCCCGTGCTCTAACAGGTTCACCCAGAGCAAGGGTCCCAGGATCACATTGTCCAGGCGCTTCTGGAATTTCCAGACAAGGAGACTCCACAACCTCTCTGGGCAGCCTGGGCCAGGCTCCAACATCCTCACACCAAAGAATTTTCTCCTCCTGCTCAGCTGAAACCTCCTGGCTTCCAGTTTGTGCCCGCTGCCCCTTGTCCTGGCGCTGGGCACCCCTGAGCAGAGTCTGGCCCCAGCCTCTTGCCCTCCGCGGGCCCTTGAGCTCTTGCTCAGCATTGCTCAGCTCCCCTCTCAGGCTGCTCTTCTCCAGCTCAACAGCCCCAGGGCTCTCAGCCTTCCCTCCTCACAGATGCTCCAGTCCCCTCAGCATCTTTGTAGATGATTTAACTCCAAGTCCAGGTTTTCTATCAGACCAACACAGGCTCCCTTCCCAACAGGCAGCCCCACACTGGGCAGTGTGCAGGTGATTTGGGGGTGACAAGCAGCTTCTGAGGCACAGCGCTTTGTGGTACGGTTGTACCCATCACTGTGATCGGTCACAGCAGATCCCTGCACACAGTGTCCCATAAATAATTCAGTCTTGCTTTGGAAGTAGTGAGTGCATGGCTGTGTCACCAAGGAAAGAGGTCCAGTGGTGCGGCTGGGTGATGCCACAGGGGGGCAGCCCCACATCTCGAAGATGAGGGTTGGCAATTACAGTTTGTGCACAAAGAGACGTGGCAGGTCTGTGTCTTGTGGATTATTTTCTTTGTGATATATCAAATGCATTAATTTTTAGAGACAATATCAATATTGTTATTGATCGATAGAAATTAGGATCTCTAAGGAATCCTCTTTGGGGACCTGATGATGGGACTTTAAAGCAGCGCCTTGCCTGACAGGCAAACAGCCGTGCATAGGGCCCATTCAAATCCCTTGTGTCGGGCACTGATAGCGTAGATTGGAGATTCTGTCCCTGATTTAAAGAAAAATCCCCTGTGTCAACGGAATTTAGAATATGGACCTGCCCCTCTGTCAGTGCTGTGGCCATAGTGACCTGCTCCCAGTGGCACGTTCCCCAGCACCATGCACTGCGCTGGGAGAAGCCATCTCCTTGATACCTTGCTCACAGATGCTCACAGAGCCCCACATTTCTAAGATCAATGCAGCGAATTCTGGAATTGGTAAAAAAATGAGAAGGGAGATGAGAAGGACCAGGGATATCTACTTCTGTGCTTTTCTAGCCTGGAATATGAAAGCACATCCAGACCTGTCATGCCTCAAGTCAGTCTGTAACAGCCTGACTTTCATTTCCCTGGTGGTGTTCCAGCTCTTACAACACCCCATATTACATAAGGAGATGCTGGCTATGTGTCCTGGTTTTACTGGGACAGGACCACAGGCCAGCCATGGTCTACAGGCCGTTAACAGTTTGGAGTCAACCAGGGCAGCTGACCTGAGTTGGCTCCAGGTGTATATCCCAGACCAGAAACATCATGCTCAGTATAAAGGGGGAAGTTTGCTGGGGTGGGAAGACCTTTTGCTTGGGCTCCTCCTGAGGACTGCCTGCCAGTTTAATGTGGCCATCATCCATTTGCTGGGCTGAGTATAACTTCTGTTTACTTTATATTGGTACTGGTTTTAGTTTGGCTGTTTCATTAAACCTGTGTTCATTTCAACTCCTTTTCCTGAGCCCCCTTCCTGGCTGGAGAGGGGTCATCAGTTGATAGAGCAGCTGCTGGAGTTTAGCCCCACATATGGGCTAAGTGGAGACCCTGGGTAGCTGTTTTTCTCAGTTTCCACACTATATTGTGCTATGGGGGGAAAAGGTGACAGCAGCTTATTTCTCTATCTGAAAAAAAAAAAAAAAAAGAGGAAGAAATAAGAACAAAAAAGCTGTTTTTCTGGAAAGCAGTCCTGACCTGGAAGAAGGTCTGTGGCACTAGGAAAAGCTTTGTGATGCCCACAGGGTGTGAGGTGGAAGCAGGCTGAGACTACCTTCTGGCCAGCGTGCAGGAGTGGACCACCTCGCCTCTCTGTTTCTGCATCTCTGCCACTGCTGGGCACCCAAAATGTCCTTGAGTCCTTCTCCCTGGCAGGGTGCAGCTGACACCCTGTGCAGGAGCTCATCCTCAGCGGTTTTAGCACTGCTGAAGCCTTGCCTGTGATGGTGCTGGGCTGGGCTGAGATTTTTTCACACCTCAGGAGTCCTTGCCTGGTGTGTTCACACCTCGGGGAAAGGCAAGATCACAGTCCCCATCTCGGTTTCTCGTTTTCCGTTGTACTCGCAGATAGAGAAGTAGGTGATGTATTTGCAGGCATTAAAATGCGTATCTCCTTGGTTTGCCTGAAGGTCTTTGTTTTGTTGTGGAGTTTGTTGTGGTAGAGATTTCTCTCCTAGACATTGCATTTATGTAAACCAAGAAGGCCAGGGCCTCTCTTGTACCGGTGAAGAAGGTAAAGTGTAGAGTCAGAAGAAATGGGGAGATCCAAGTGGGAAGAAGTTCAGGTTGTTACACTGAATATAAACTGCACGAGAACAGCTCCTTTTTCTCTAAAGCCATCTTTATATGCTCCTATCGTGATGCACAGATTGAGCACTGCCAAATTCAGTAAGTAGTACGTAAAGTCTCCTTCCAGTGACAGGCTCCAAAATGAATGAAGCCATGCAGCGAGGGGAAATTTAACTAGTTACACTGACTTTTTTGAAGCAGCTTTCCTGAGATCCTGAGACAGCTCCAGGATCACACGTGAGTGGAACAACCAACCTGTGAAGAGCCAGACATGCAGCAGGAGAGTATCTTTCAGAGGAGGACTCTGAGGTCCCATATGAGGTTTCACTGCAAGGTACAAAATGCTGGATACATCAAGAAATCATTTCTTAGTATAGGTGAAATACTAATACTAATAGTACTGAACTGTAAAACACTGAATCCTGACTTATGGAGAAAGCCATGGATAACCTTGGGTCACAAGGAGAATGTTTGGAGAAACAAGGACCTTGCAACTGAGGAAGCACAGGCTGAGACTGTCCTGCTGCCAACACCTGGCACCTACACAGCCTCGCCCGCTGTAAAAGCAGCAGGACTTAGCTCATTTTCATGGATTGGTCCAGCTCATGGTTTATACTCACGTGTTTCAAAACATTTTAGCGCCAACATAGCCACATTACACACAGTACAGAAAATCCTGCCAACTCCTCTGGAAGAAGGCCCGCTTAGTCTTACTCATGCAGCTAGGTGTGAACCAATAACCCTGCTTATTTTGTTATTAAATTGTGATCACCGTCTTTCAATCAAGCAGTCTGCAGGTGGTTTTTCAATGCTTCCAGCATGAAAAGCAAGCTGCAGTGCAAGCCTGGCTGGCAAAGGGCTCTAACGCAACCATGGAATGAATACCTTGAGCTGTCTGTCTGTCCTGCACGTTCAACCTTCCGCTGCATGCTGTGCTGAGAGGGGAATCCAGCACCCAGGGTCATCTCACAGTGGGACAAGCAAGGAAGGGTGAGTGCAATTATGATCTGAGAGCTCTGCACGGTTTCTCTTTCCTGATGTGAAAGCACTCAGGCCCACAAAAGAGGGTGCTGAAGTGAGAGCCATGGCATCAGGAAAGCCTTAAAATACAGGAGAACTGGTAACCTTTGTGGACAACTCCTGCTTTCTTCTATTAACTTCTGGAGATTGCTGGTTGTGAGATGCACTTGCAATATGTGCAACGCCCAGCATGGCTGGCACGTTGCCATCAGGGCTTTTCGCTTTTGGATGCCTCAGCTCTTGCTAAATATCCTTGCAACACAGAAAGCTTGGCTCCTCTGCTAGAAAACCCAGGAAAGCTCCAGCGACTGAACTATTACATGAAACAAGGACGACTCACAGCTCTAAAGGTCCCTCTCAGGTGTGCTCTCCTAGCTCCTGAGCACCACTAGGTTTGGTTAGTTGAAGTGGTTTCAAATGATTTCATGGTTTTAAATGGTTTCAAACTCTTCTGAAAGTAATGGGAGCTCCATTATCTACAGAACCTAACGTGAGCCCCGAGGATGTCCCGTGGTCCATCTGCTAGGACAGAGCAGCGTTTGCAGCTGTCAGGAGGTGCCACTGCCCTCTTCAAGCTGGCAGGTGAAACGTTGCCCAAGTTCATCTGGATTTTACACCTTTGTGTCATAGGCAATCTTGCAATTACTGTGCTATGGTTTACCCTTTTGTGGAGGAATTAGAATGACCCTATTTCCCTTTTTCTACACTAGCATTTGTCATTTATCTGAGGGGGGGGAGGGGGGGGGAATACTCCAAGCCACCTTATCTCTGGAAAATGAAACTATCAATAGCGTGTCCTCATTCGTGGTGTTTGCAAGCTCTTACATCTTGATCAGTGTACACAGCAAATGTGAACCAAGCTGCTATGTTATCTTGGTGGTTTTCTTCTAAAGGGAATCTTTTTTTTACCTATGTGAAAAAAACCCCAAACTGTGTAGATCTTCTTGGAAACAGTGGGATGCAAATTCTCTCATGAGAACTCAGAAGATCTGGAGTTTTAATGCTAGCTAGGCTAAAATATTGATCTGGAAATAGGATGTCTGTGCAGCAGATTTGGGCAATCAACCTATTATTAGAATAGCTGTGTCAAAAGGGGAAATATCCCCAAGTATTTACACGTAACCAAAAATGTACAGGATGTTAAGCGAGGATTTCCAAAGGAGCCAGAGGGAACTGCCTGTGAGAGACTGCAGGGATATACTGGGAGAGTTTGGTGTGCTCACCTCTTCCAAATATCTGTTCTGGGCTGGAATCTTTTACAATCCTGCCACTTGAAAGTTGTGATGCTGAACCGGCTGCTGTACTGCCCTGGTGCTGGCAGTACCCCTGGCTGATGGAACTTTTGGCCCATGTCCTCACTCTGCTTGTCCACTGTGTCCTTAAGCGTAGAGAGAAGTGCTGTGAAGTATGGGGAGATATGATCTGCTATTGCATGGTCCTGCCGCAGGCTGACCATAGTGAGTCTCCCTGTGCAGGTGTCCCAATGTAGGAGCTGTAATATGGGTTAATGCCCCTTGATTGAAATCCTGGACTTCAGTTCTGATTTTTACAGCCAGAAAGCTTAAAAAGGAAGAAAAAGCCTCAGAAGGACTAGACTTCGGCTCCCCACTTTCACACTGACCGTTTGAGACTTGTGGGCTTGTGGCCTCGGAGTTTTTAAGGCTCACCTTCCTACCTACTGCAGTGTGACTGCTGTATTTATTATGAATTTGTTTTAGGGTTTTTGAGTGATGGTTGAAAAACCTCTTCCCTCTCTACCTTTTGGCCTGTGTTGCTGAAAGAGATTAAGGGAGAGGAACAGAGAGATCAGATACCTACTCACGAGGACGAATGTTCAAGTGGTGACTGTATTTAGCAGACAAATGCCAATGTGTTTGTGAAAATGTTGCTGCAGCTGGTCATCGAAATGAAGGCTTTAAATACTTTTGATATGGGGTTGTTCAGCCTGGAGAAGAGAGCTCTGGGGAGACCTTATTGTGACCTTCCAGTATCTGCCGGAGGCCTGCAAGGAACCTGGGGAAGGACTTTTTAGAAGGACTTGTAGAGACAGACAAGGAAAAATGGCTTTTAAATTGGAAAAGAGTGGATTTTAGAAATTCTTCACTCTGAGGGTGGTGAGACACTGGCCCAGGTTGCCCAGGGACGTTGTGGATGCTCGATCACCTGGAAGCGTTCAGGGCCAGGTTGGACGGGGCCTTGAGCAACCTGGTCTAGTGGGAGGTGTCCCTGCCCATGGCTCGGGGATTGGAATGAGGTGATCTTAAAGATCCCTTCCAACCCAAACTATTCTGTGATTCTACGATCTTTTAAAAAATAATATATAAAAAATATGGTCTTTTTGCCAGCACGGCAGAAAATACTAATTTCCGTGGTCTTTGGATCAGCCTCTACATGCTGTAATAGAGCCTAAACTCTCTGAAGAGGAGATGTAACTGGTGCCACTCGCTTCTGTGTTCAATCCACTGCTACTCTAACCAATACATGGAACGCTCTTTCTCTGCTGGTTTGACTTCTGGAGATTTCTGATTTACTGTAAATCGGTTACTGCTTCTCTCGTGACCTGTTTGCCCTGGAGCGATAACAGCATGAGACAGATCTCACTAAACAATGAAATAGAAATGAAGATATGTAGAGAGAGCACTGGCACACAGACTATGAGGAGGAACTGTGGACTTGGGGAGCAGCCCTGGAAGCTCTGCCGTTCTTATTATCAAATAGTAACAAAAATACAGATCTTGTCCTTTTGGGGTATAAGCTGGGAAGAAATTATCTGATCTGCACACTGTCCAGTGAACAATTGCACCTCATGCATGGCAAGGTCCTAATTATGTATCTTGCATGCAATTTATGCCACCAATCTCTTTCACTTGCAGACCAAGGCAGCTGCATTGAGACATCATTCCTTGGGTGAAGAGGCCCTAGAGACCCTGCTATGTTGATCAGATCTTGTAAAATCCTTGCATAGACAGAGCATAGCAGTTACTGGGCAAAATGGGATTGCTGATTAACGTATTTTCCTTAAACCCCGAAAGTAGTAGAAACTCTTGGCCATCATGAAAAGCCTCTTGCCACTCTCTCCCCATGACTTATTACCATATTCCTTGCACAACCTTGGCTAAATCACAGATGTTTGTGAATTCTTTCCTTTAAAACCATGTAAAAGAATTTTTTCAACGAAGCCAAGTGCCCCACAAATGTTACACATAATTTATTTTCTTCGTGGATTTATGCTTTGAATTAATTGTCCTAGCTCTTGCTATGGGGCTTTACTGGCTGAAGAAATCAAGAACAGCGTGCCTGTTGCTTTGCTTGAGCAAAAAGCTGTTTCCTCAAGGGAGATGTGCACATCACTGAAATCTATTTGCTGTTTTTCACGAAAATGTGGGCTCTTGGTCACAAATCAATGATCTTAGTCCTTCTCTAATACGCCAGTGCCTTGAATCATAGAATAGTTTTGGTTGGAAGAGACCTTTAAGATCATCAAGTCTAACCATTAACCCAGCACTGCCAAGAAAAGTGACACTGCTTGGCTCACGAATGCCATCCCTCCCCATGATATACTTCTGTGTGTCTGCTCATGACGTAGCCTGCTGCCAGCTTCAGCTTGCCAAGGGAGGGTTGCTGGCTTTTTCTAGGTATTCCCTGGGTGCTGTGTGAAAGCTCTCACTGCCTAATGGGATGTACAGTTCCCACACTAAACCACCTAAGGACAAATTTCAAAGACAAGGCAGGGAGCACCCACCCTAGCCCAGAGCTGGTGAGACGGGAGCAGCAGGAAGGTCGTCCTCCACTCCCCTTGGTGTGCGGGCAGGCAGCGGAGCTGTGCTTGGCTGGATGAATCCCTTGCTGGTAGGCAAATGTCTGAGAAAAAAACCCCAGCAAACTGCAACTCAGTGTTTTCTCTTTCCAGGACAGTTTCCAGAAGGATCTTGTTCATTGTTCGCCACGCTGAGCTGTAGGAGGCTCATGATTTTGGAGAAGATCATAACGGGATTTAAGGCGTAACAGGAGGGAAGCTTAAAAGTCAACACTAGAAGAAATGTGAAGGGCTACCACTTGCTCTGCCAAGGTGTGCAACCTGGAAAAGGGCAACCTCTGATGCTAAGGAAAGTTCCAGCAGACATTCAACCTAATTTGGAGACTCCATCTGAGAGGATTTCCAAGTTAATCCCAGGTGACCAAAATCGTATTATTTTTGCATCCCCTGCTTTTTGCTTACAAGCAAACCTGTAGGATGTGACACCGCAGTCAGCATTTGCACCTGAGGGCCTGATCCTAATCTGCACACCGGTGCACTCGCTCTTGGCAGAGGTGGAATCTCAGTCAAGGACTGTGGGATCACTCTCTGGATGCAGCAGCTATAATTCAGCGTGACAACTTCTCCAGGTTCCGCTCCGTAACTCCGTCCGTTTGTTTGCCTGCTGAAGAGACCCCTGCAGCATTACCAACTTTTTTTGAGAAAGGTCCTGCTTTGAATCCAGGGGGAGGCCAACTTGCAGCCTATCGGTTTGTTTTCTCAGGAACTTTGGCAATGCTGAACGTTATTGTCTCTTTGCTTTCATGGAACTACAATTTACATAAGCATAGGAGACAAAACCCACATCTGAAAAAAAAATGCTTTCATAGATTTTTAACCATTGTTTCCTGTTGGGGTGTGATATCATAACGTTCAAAGTAATCACTTCGGAGGAGCGTTTCTGAATTTCCACAGTACCAAAGAAAAGTCACTGCAGTAGGTGACTCAATTCCACATTTGAGTTCTCTAAAATGCTGTCCAAGCTAGTGGGAAAAAATAGTGGGCACTTGGTATCAGTTTCATAATTGGGTTTTTCCATATTAGAATGGGAATTTTGTGAAGACTTGATTAAAAGGAGTGTCCTCCTGTTCTCCTGTCACCCATCAGACCGAGTTGCACACGAATGCCAGCATGCTGTCATTCATACTCTTCTCTTGTTTGCTGCTCTCTGTGCAAGCACAGAATTGCCAGTTCAGTGAAATTATCCGGCATACAAAACTTCTGCTTGTAAGTGCCTGTTCAGCACATTAATTTAATTCTGTAAAATACAAATGCATGCTGGTAAGGTAGGTGATAATAAATAGCGATTTCTCATTCTTTCAGAAGGAAAGTTCTGCAGGTTGTCCATGCAGGGAGACAGCTGTCAGTGTGAGTACATCGCTTCTGAGAATATCATGAAACTACACCTCTTGGGTGCTGAATGCTAGCAATGCTGGATTTTAACTCTTGCTCTTTTCATTTTCAGTCATGTTCGTGTCTTCCCATTGCTGAGGTAAGTCTACTTTTTTTTCTTTCTTTCTTTCTTTTTAAAGCTATTGTAGGCGTTAAAGAAGTTTGGTATTAACTGAGTTTGAGTTTGTGCACTTTGCTCCTTATATAACTTTTGCTTTCGGTTATGTGGAAGATTTTAATACACTAATAACAACAAAACCGAGCTTGATGAACAGCAGTGGGGAGGGAAGCAGAAGTCTTCCCATTATCAGTCCAATTAAAACTAAGCCCAGAGTCATGCAAAAGTCCTCAGTGGACTGGACCTACAAAACCAAAAGATACAGGTTCTTGCTTTGAAAAATCTCTGCAAGACCTTGTTTTCTGGTTAGGTGTCTGAATATTGAGTGAAGCCAGGCCAGAGATGTCAGGCCTCAGATGCTCAGCTCTAGGTGCATCCAATGCTACTGCATCTTTGGATGCCTCCTCAGATACAGTGAAACCCAGCCTGAGCTGAAACTATACTTCAAAGAGGTTACTTGTAGGGTTTGAGGTTTTCTTAGCGATGTAACAGGTGTCTCTTACAGCACACAGGATGATTCAGTGCTTTACACCCCACCTTACAATTCTTGTACCAGTTTTCAATACGATGCACAATACATTGCATTAAATTGTGACATGCTACCAAGGAATACATCTTTCTCTGTTCTGTAGATAAACAAAAAATGCATTCCAGCATTTTCTAATGCTTTCTTCATTTAACAGCCTGGCCACGAACTGGCGTGCTTTGTGGAAGGAACTGAACACATGCTGAAAAACAACATCTCTTCACACAACCTAGTTACAAGGCTTAACCGAAGCTTTCAGATTCAACTGGATAGAAAGCTCTGTGAAGTAAGACTTTTTTATTGATCTTTGTCTATCTTCTGCAAAAGAGAGGGTTTTTTTCATATGTAATTTAAACACTTGAAATTAATCTAACACTTAGCTACAAGTAGTTGTAAATACTTTATGCAGGAGCCAGATATGACAGCTGCATTGTGTGTGAGGTAAAGCAAAGCTATTAAAACTGGCCAGGTTGTTGGGGGCTCTGAGCAACCTGCTCTAGCTGCAGATGTCCCAGCTCCCTGCAGGGGGTTGGACTAGATGAGCTTTAAAGGTCTCTTCCATCCCAAACCACTCTGATTCTATGAAAGCTGGAGAGTAGATGTGCAGAAGTTGCAGACAGAGGCAGCCATCTCTTCTGGAGTGTTACTTGTACCTAAGCTGCAGTGTCATAGAATCATAGAATGGTTTGAGTTGGAAGGGACCTTAAAGATTATCTAGTTCCCTTTGCCATGGGCAGGGACACCTTCCACTAGACCAAGGTGCTCAAGAATGAACATGGAAATCTGCTGTGACCTGCAGCATCTTCAAGCTTCTGATGATGCTTGGGAAGATTCCTGGATCTCCAGATGTCTTTTTGGAGGCAGTGAGACACCCTTCATTTACATACTGAGCAAAGCTGCTGTGTAATTCAATGAGACGTGGAAGATGCTGATGCTGCAGTGTCTCCAGCTCATTTCAGCTGGCTTCAAACTTGCAAGGCGGATTATTGTTAGAAAGGCATCGTGACACTGAGCAGAGCTGTTGCCCTGCTCATACCCAGCTTCTCCTGCTGCTCCAGCTGCCCTGTTTTCTGGGTTAGAACAGCCTGGTTTAAATTACTTCAGCCTTAACTGTATGACAGTCCGTCTGTCACCATCTTAGTCACCATAAGCCACTCTTGCTGATCAAGGAACAGGTATTTAGGAGTTGTTTCTGAGTTATTTTTAAAATCCTCACTTAGCTCCAAGGAATGTGTGTTTTAATCATTTCATCTAAATCCTCTAAGTTTTATAAAATCTTTGGTAACCCAGTCTTTTGTTCTTTCTTCTATCCTAGAGCCTGGCACGGGGGGATCAATGCAAGTACAGGACCAAGGGAAACGTGAACGAATTTTTGACTAAAATCCTGACAACCTATCAAGCAATCAATAAACTTAGAGCTTAAAAAAAATTTTAAAATTAAAAGTTGACCTCCCAAACTCTTCAATAAGAAGGGCGAACAGAAAAGTTATTTATTGTATTTATTATGTGCCTGAAATATGAAAGGTAGAAACAGCAACTGCTAGATCAATAAAACTACAATTTACCTGAGCACCAAAAGTATTCAAGAGTCTTCATTTTGTATGTTTTGTCCTTGATGAAAGGCTTGAACATCCTGTTTTTGTACCAGAGGGTGTTAAAATGCTGCTGCAAAGCTCCGGTCCAACAATTCCACTCACGTGAGAAGCTACAGCAACATGCACCCTCTGACCACTGTGCAGCACCAGAAAGATCTGTGAGATTCAAACAGGAATTGTGTTTTCTTTCTGCATCACTTTTGCTTTTTTGATAATATCTTCACACCATACGGCGCTTAGCTGCTTTCTTGCAAGGTTGCAGATTTTCCTGCCTGTAGCCACCTTTTTGTTTTTTCCTTCCCTCTAACTATTCAATAGTAGAGAACTTGTGAGCATCTTCACAAACACAAGCAAGACTGTACCCAGGGTTAATTACAATTTCTTAATAGGCTTGGGTATTTGGAACATGCTGTCGGCAACCTTCTTTGTCAGGTTGCACTGAACACTGGCTTTGAAGAAGGGATTTCTACAGTGCCATGAGCTCCGGTGTGCTTGTCTAGCACCTCAACACTCAGCTCAAAAGAAACAAAAAAGGCAAAAAAGGGAGATTTGCTAGGAAAAAAGCCACCATATATGGGGAGATGCTTATCTCAGCCACCTATTCCAGCCTTACTAGTAGTTTCTTAGATGTCTTCACACAAGGGAAAGTCCCAAGCAGGTGAGAGAAGGTCAGATTTCATCTCCTTTGTGCCTCAGAGAGGAACAAAAGGGATGAGGCATTGTAACAGGGCTGGCCTTTGAGGTGGAGGATCTCAAGAGACCTCCAATGAGTCATTTCTTCACCACCTTTTTAGACTATGGTGAGTTTTTCAGACCTCCAGGAACAGACCCAGGTATGTAATTCCCTTTCATTTTTCAGCATACAGTGTGATATTGATGGGATGAACAAGTTTCTAGGATCAAAAGCATGACTGAACTGCTCAGCAACTACATTATTTTTTAAAGTTCATTAAATTGGGCTTGGAGGGGAAAGTCAGAATTGGATTATAAAAAAATACATCTGATACAACTATAAAATGGAGTTCAATTTATGTAATATATATCAGACCAAATGCATTTCTTGATGTGTTTCTGCCACCTGCTTCAAGTATGATAAGATAATAAAAACTGAAAAACAAAGAACAATTTCTGGTAACACCTACAGAGATGAAACCAAGAAATAAAACAATTATTTTGCCTTTCTCACATTTTCATATCTTCCTGTATTTTCTGCTCCAGGCTCAGCTCAGGCAGCTTTCTGTTAAATAACTTTTTTTTATTATTATTATTATTTTTCCAAGTGCAAGTCCAAGCTATTTCAGCATTTCCATGACGCTTTGCTTTTCCTGTTTTCACACGTGCAGCTCACCAGCATTGTGCCCAGTCGTAATCTGCTATATCTGCAGCAAAGGTAAAATCTAAAAAAAATGTTGATATGTTCTCATAAATGAGCAAAAGACCTCGCAGATCCTTGGACTGCAGGCAGTTCTTCTAACTCGTGATTTCAGCAACCGTGAGGAAATTGGTCTAATACTTTTGCTCCCCAAATGACTTCATTAGGTTTATGAAATAGGTTTACTAATTGTGAAATCGTGGCACAAGCGAGAGACACAAATTCAGTCCTACCCAACACGAGCTGGCAAGAGTCCAACGTAGTCAGTCTTCTGCAAGACAGGAGTAGGAAACTCTTGCACGGAATTTGAAAAATCAACCAAACTTACTAAACTGCAGAAGATACAGCTGCAAAATATCTGCTCATCTGATGCCTCGGTTTGCAGCCTGCATGAGAGAATCCACTGTTGCTTGTTTGAAGCATTCAGTGTGGAATCATGCAACCTGGAGTCAGTGCTTCTGCTGCCGTCTGGCATTGTGCACGTACCCCTTGCACTGTGAGCTGATGCAAAGTTGTCTGCTTGCCCTGGTGACCTCCCACAAACCCCCGTGATCTAGAGTCCAGGAAATGTGGTTGTCCTCCATCTTTGGGTATTTCAGCCCTCTGCCTCCCCACAGGCGTCTTCAGATCTTCTCCGTGGGACTCTGATGCCCTTTGAGACTTTGCAAGGCCCAGGGCCACCCTGTGGGAAGGGCTGGATGTCTCTTGGCAGGACCGAACATCCCTTCAGCCAGCCCCTGAGCAGATGCGGGACCCGGCAGATGCTCCTGGGCCTCCTCTCTCTCTTGCATTTGGCTCACAATAGGATTGTGAAACTGCCAGATAAAAACAAAAAGTAATCCTTTGAGTTACTTAATTACTGTAACAAGTGCCGCCTTCTGTTATCTCAATTATCTTTCTCTAGCAGTTCTCTAGCAGGACCTGTCATACTGCTCTCTGATGGACAGGCTGTGGCAGAGGGCAGGGGGAGCAGAGCAGGAGAAGAAGGTCAGGTAGTTGGTAAACAAGATGACTCGTCTGCACAAATCAGTTTTATTGTGGAAGAGATTTACACTTGGTAATTGATAATAAACTGTGTTCCTTAGGAAAGGGCCCTTCTTCCAGCCATTCAAACCGGCCCAGGTGTCCACGGCAAGGTGCGTGCTTGTTTTCAAGTGTGTAAAGTTCCACACCTGCCTTGCTTCTAGGACTCACATCAGGAAAAGGAGGCTCTGAACACTGTTTGCTTTCTGATTTCTGAGACAGAAACCCACAACGTCTGAGGATACAGGGCAGGAGTGGCTACTTTCTGGAAAGTAACACCACTATCTCTGCACATCGCTCTTCATTCTTCAGGAACGTCTGTCTCACCAGAGTTAAGTGTTAGGAATGTGCAGACCAATTCCATACCACACACCACCACCACGATATGATTTTCCTCATTAGCATGAACAAATGCTTAACTGTATGCAATGAGAGACTCAAAGGCACTTGAGAAGCTACTTTACTCTTCAGCAAGGAAGAATTTTCCCAATCCTGCTACACCCGCCAGCATGCAACCCTTGATCTGAAACATTTTGTTGCTGACAGCAGTCAGCCAAAAACCCATTCACAAAGTCTGCAGTTCCTCAGTAGCATTTTCTCAGTTTGGACATCCACTTACTAGTATGACTATTGCAAAACTTGGGAGCGTTGTCTTCAGAAACCTGGCTTTGACAGCTTTATATGCTTGAGTCTCTGTTACAATGCTTATCAAGGCAGAAGTATAGGAGCAGAGACAAAGCTCTTGCGCTCCAGTCCGCTATCCCTCCTTTAACTCCATGCCCTGCTGCAGGACAAACCTAGGCCCTAAGCAGTGTCAATGATGTAATAAGGAGCTGTCTCCAATGACATATACGTAAACACTGGTTTAGAAGATATCCTTAGAGGCATTGGAACTGCCCCAGCAGTCTCTTGGGCCCTCTGTAAGAACAAGTCTGGTATATGCCATGCTATGGGAAGGAGAGGCACTGGGCTGCCATTCAAAGGCTTCCTAGTCATAATTCACACTCGGTAATTAAAAGCAGTTTTACATATTGGTATAAGACAGATAATCTTATCTGGCTAATACTTACTCACAACACCCTCCTGAGGCATGTGGACAAGCCTCACTCTTTACAGAAAAGTAAGGAAATGAGAGTTCGGGGAGGTGGAGAACTCATTTCTCCCCAAGACTGCCTTTTACGCTTGTCTGAAGATTGGCAGTGTTTGCTTGTAGAGCTCAAGACACATCAGGGTTTAGTTTGATAACTTTCAGACTAAATAAGTATTTCCCAGGGGTAATAGGTCAACAAAAAGCCCAGGAGTAAGGGGAGTTTCCCCTGACTCCCCCCCAAACTGGAATTATAAAAGAGCAAAACAAGAGGGAAAACATGACTAAAAAGATGCAGATAATGATCAGCCTACTTCTGACTTTGCAAGCAGCCTGTGGGAGAGAAGAGAGATGTTCTATCCGACATCGACTTCAGGCAGGATATAAATCAACCATTGAGATATAAGATTGTTCCACGGCAGCAGAAAAAGTTTCTCACTGTCATTTTGCCGTGCTTCCATACACCTGACATCATATACTGGACCAAAACGCAATAGAAAGGAAATCCTGAAGACAAAGGTCCCCGGTGACCACAAGGGATTTTCAGCAAGACGGGGTGATTAGAAAGAAATTCTTTGGTGTTCGCAAGGAAGGAAAAGTGCAAAAATGCATGTAATCATTACCACCTATTCAGAGGCAAGGGCCCCTAAACACTAGTTACTAGCACATCGCCAATGATTTAAGAAAACAGGCATTTAGGACCCAATGATCCCCTTCATCGGTGGCTGATGGAGGCAGCCAAAGTTGTGCAATGGTTTTGGACGACAGGGAAGGGAAATGTAGGTGTTTTAAAGCATGTTCTCCCTGCTCCTTGCAAACTCGGTGATATTGATGGGCTGTGGCGTACAAGATGGGCAGGTGAAGGATAATTTAATGCAGTTTTCACTATTCCAATGATCCCCTTACTGATCTGTGTGCTATTAAGAAAGTCTATGCGTATATAGCACCTTTTCTGCGTATTTCAATATAATGCCCTTATGTGGGGCAGGAAGATCATAATAATAATAATTTAAAAAGAGTGGCAAGATCTAGAAGACTCCTTGGGTTAGGTGGGAGCTGCCATTCAGTGTTGCTGTTGGAGACACTCTTGCTGCCCTGCACCACCTTAGCTCTGTGTCAAACCTTGGGACAGACTCGAAGACCAGAAGTTATTCACAAGCAGATCGACTACAATACCAACGAAAGGCCTAAACATTCTTCAGGGGATTGGTGGTTAGAAGTTCCTGAGCAGTGCTAACAGCTTTGCTACCTTCTGTTCTCCAGGTAGTGATCCAGCAACCAGAAAATACCTTGGAGCTTTGGAACAAACTGACAGTTTCCTCCACTTTAATCACAGGGCTATGTGGGATGGAAAACTGTCCCTCCTAAAAATAATCCTTCATTTTCCATCTGACCCTTCATAGAACTGGAAGAGGGCAAAGACTGGGACCATACCTGCACTGGGTGCCCGCAGTTAAGTAAGTTTAGGTATACCATGAAATTGTACTTGGACAAGTTTTTCCATTCACAAAGGCCAACTCTAAGTGCTTTCATTAAAGGTATCTTTTCAATCAGTCAATAGCCAGGTAAGTACTTGTGGCAACATGCTTCATCCTTTTCAGATTTATCAATAATCAAAGGAAACCTGGCATAACTATGATTCCTTACAAGTCTTGTCTGATGTGGAAAGCGTAATGGATGGATCTACAAGAAATTCTGACAACATCTAACTGAATGCTTTTCATACTAAATGTATGATCAGAACAGAAATGTCTTCAAGCAGTATATATCTATCCATATTCTCACTGGAAAACTTACGGAATTTGTTTTTCCATTTTCAGCAACTGAAAACTAAGGAAAAACTCTTATTTCTGAATGAGGGGCTCTGAGGAAATCTTAAGAGAATTAATAATGAAGACTGAATCTCATTTGTTCCCATCCAGTTCTTCCTCAAAGTCTCCTGGAACCAACCAAACACTGACACATGGTTCTGTAGTTGACATTCTACTGGCTCCACTAGGGAATGAAGTTCAGGTATTGCCATGCTTTGGTTTTACTTCACACTCTGTAAATTGTATATTTGTAGTCACTCCTACCAAAACTCCTGATGAAGCTGGCAGACCAGTTATTGAAAATTAAGCCATGAGAACGAGAGTGGCTAGAGCCCAGACTCACATAATAACAACAGTATCCTATCACACAGCCTTTTCCAAGGAGGTCCATCCAGCCCTGCTATTTAGCTGTATTTATTACAAAAAGACACATACACTAGTAAAGGGCATCTAAAATCATATTGAGACACAAACCAAGTCTAGAATCAACAACAGCACACAAAAACAGAGCAGTTAAAAGCTACAACCTTGAGAAGGTCTTCAACCTTCTGACAGTGTGTTTGTGCTCACATCCAGGTTATGGTACCATGTGGGAAGTCCTAACAGCATGAGACATGTTCATGATTGCACTCCTGGCTTGAGGGCTAACCTCATTATTTATAGTTTTTCTTGAACTAATCCCAGATTTTTAAGTTTTTTCCACATTAGATTACACAAACTTTCTTATCCCACCAAATGAAGCAAACAGAACGATGATCTGCAGGTGTGGTGCTATTAAATCAATAATTAGACTGTTGAATCAACCAGATGCGCAGATTATAGATAATGATTAGTTACATGTAACCTTCTCTTGGAAGTTGCAAGACCAAAAGGCCTGTCATCTATCAAACCTGACAGATACCCACGTGATTTGTGGTTCAGCCAACAAGCTCAGGTTAGGAAAGCTGCCTTCTCCTATCTACAGCATCTTGC
>WEIS01091675.1:0-12354 GCA_013389965.1 Todus mexicanus
CATTAACCCAGCACTGCCAAGATTCAGACCTTCTGCTTCTAAAAGGATTGGGCTTTGCCCAAGGCACCTGCATTTCTGACTGTGAGATGGAGCCGGACAAAAGGGGAGCAGAATGCACAGGGGTGTCCAAAGGTGCACTGGCCCAACACGGGCTCTTGGGAGGTGACGGTGCAGAAATGCCAAGGGTGTGTTTCAACATTGAAATTTGCCTTTTTTTCTCTTTGCATTATTTCCTAATGCAAAGAATCTTGTTTAGATGTAGTGATATGTTTCAGACAAAGGAAGTTGAGCTTACAGATGTCTTAGAATATTTATCGAAGGTATAGTTATAAAAGCAGTTCCTTCTCAACCCTTTTCACTAGGAGTGGCCACGCTCTACTGGCTTTCATGTTTTCTCGGCAAGAGGGAAAGTTAAACCGCCAGCAAACTATGGAACTTGGTCATCATATCCTTAAAGCTCACATTTTTAAGGTAAAGCCTACAGCTTAATAGGTGTAATGATCTATTCATATGACTGTGTTTCAGGGATTCTCCTCTGCGTGCTTTGGTAATTAGCTAGAAGCTTATGCAGATTCTTGGTAGTGCTAACAAACGAGGTTGTTGCCTCTCTTTCTACGGATGAGCTGTAGGTATAAGTAGTATTTCTAATCCTATAGAGAGATTTCCTGTTATATCATTTCTGTTAGGGTCTGAGTAAAAGGACTGGAATTTCTTCCAGTCATCTTCAAGCCCTGTGGATCGGTTATAGCACTGATGGACTGTCTGCAGCCCTTGCTTCTCTGAGAAACATCTACACACCCAACGTGAAGGTAAGAAAATAAGCATTTGTGTACAGTCGGTGCTTCATCTGCTGTAGCTGCTGCTGATTGCTGAAATTTATGTAACCCTTTAGAAACGTAAAATCCACGACTATGCTTCTGCAGCTGAACTCCTTTAGAACAAGTCTTCATGTACTTTTTAAAGCTGCTGTTAAATTCCAATTCAATTTTCCTTGACAGTTTTGATGGAAAGAAGAGTTTCACCCTGGCTCTGATGCAGGGAAATCCGAGCGGACAAGTTGCAATTTTAGCCAGCTGCAGAGCCTGTTGATGGAAGGTTGCATGTACACAGACACGGACACACACACACGCTCTCGATAATCTTGAGACTGCTTTTGAAGCAGCCTGGCTCTCTCTTAATGGAGTCAGCTACATAAATCTGCAGAGCAGTAGCAAGTCACACAGATGGGACTGTGGTGCGAGAGTAGCGCGTTTCAGGGGAGAGGTGATTCTTCTGTTAGGAGCACTTGGCTCAGTAATACGATAATCTGTTTGCTAACAGATGGGTTTGAACTTTCGTATTGCTATATATGAGATAAAGCCAATGTCTACCAATAAAATCCACATCAAATTCCGGGAGTAACACATAAGTACCTGAATCAAGATGTCAGAGTCTCTTAATAAATTCAGGCGAAGCTGAAGAAAAAAATTGTTTTATCTAAATTAAATTTCAGGTGAGCCGGTTGCTGATCTTGGCGGGAGCAAATGTGAATTATAGGACTGAAGTACTGAATAACGCCCCAGTGCTGTGTGTTCAGTCGCACCTTGGGCATGAAGAAGTGGTCACTCTGCTACTGGAATTTGGAGCTGCTATTGATGGAGCTTCAGAAAATGGGATGACAGCACTTAGTTACGCCGCCGCTGCCGGTCACATGAACATAGTTTCCCTGCTGTGCAGAAAAGGTGCCAAGGTAAGCTGATGCACAGGAGTGCAGTGTTTGCAGCCAAACAAATCACGCAAAGGCCTAGGAAAACTGTTGCTGATTACATAAGTGTGTAGTTAACACACACAGACGTGGGGCAGGGCAGCAGGGGAGTCCAGAACGTTATACACAGACCTCCATGGACCCTTTTCCACGTGCCACTGATCACCACCCTCTGGCCCAGCCATTCAGCCAAACTGGGTCCACCTCACTGTGCACCCACATAACCCGTACTGCGTCAGCTGTCTGTGACTGTGTTATGGGGGACAGGGTCAGAAGCCTTACTGAAGGCGAGACAGACAACATCCAGAGCTCTACCCTCATCCACCAAGCCCGTCACCTCGTTATAGAAGGCTGTCAGGTTGGTTATGCGTGATTTCCCCTTGGCAAACCCATGCTGAAGACTGCTGATCACTTCCTTGTCCTTCATGTGTTTGGAGATAATTTCCTTCCCAGCAGCTAAGGTGAGGCTGTTTGCCCTGGAATTCCCCACATCTTCCTTATTGCCTTTCTTGAAGATAGGGTGACATTTGCTCTCTTATGGTGCTTAGGAGCTTTTCCTCTCCACGGCCTTTCACCAGACTCTTAAACTTGAGCATTCCTTTTTTTTTCCAATGCAGGCTGACTACGTAGACAAGAAAGGCCAGTGTGCTTTGGTCCATAGTGCCCTGAGAGGGCACTGTGACATCCTGGAGTACTTGCTCAATATTTGGAAAACTTCCCAAGAACAAAATTCGCAAAGGAAAAGCCAGGCACTGCAACAAGCTCTAACAGCAGCTTCCAGCATGGGGCACTGCCAGGTAGGTTGATCATGAGAGTCTTACATCTCTTCAGTAAAAACATTTCAACACTTACTTCTTTTAAATCTATTTTTGATTGTTCTAAGATCAAGAAGGCTGTTTACAGGATTCATGATCTTTAATGTTTATGTGATCTTTAAATTTGCTTACATGTTTCAAACACAGAAATGCCTATCTGCAATTAATTTATTATATAGAAGCCATCACCATCTCACAGAATTATCCATTACTTCTTTATAAATTTGAGGATTCTGAGCTAAGAAATTGTGGATAATTCCTTCCCTCTCATAAAAGTTCTTGTTTGCTATCCACTGGTGAAATGAAAGCAGTCAACTCCTGAATACCAGCCAAATACATCACATTATTCATAACTACTTGCTCTTACCTGAAAATGTCCATCTTCCTCTGTTTGTAAGGCAACAGGAAGCTTAATTCTTCTTTGCTGCAAAAAAGACCTCTGTGTTTCATGAATTTTGAATAAATTAATATTCTAGCATTTGATATTAGGATTTTTCCATACATAAATACTAACTCCCCCCCCCTTGTTCTAGACAATTTCCTTGCTGAACTGGGATGCACTGTTTTTATTTTTGGCATTGTTTGTCTTGATTATTCTGGTACATGTAGGTCACAGAGGAGCTCATTAAATCACAGTTGTAAAACGCCCTGAGCCAATTAGCAAAAGGGCAGTGGTCTTTTTTTAAACTGCTTTTGGTAACGTTGTCATCTTCAAGT
Source organism: Todus mexicanus (assembly GCA_013389965.1). Classification (NCBI taxonomy): domain Eukaryota; kingdom Metazoa; phylum Chordata; class Aves; order Coraciiformes; family Todidae; genus Todus; species Todus mexicanus. The sequence goes on from WEIS01091675.1 coordinate 3,277, forward strand.
CATGCTAAAAATCAGACTGAACTTGCTTTGACAGGTTATGAACAATGTTAATTTTCTTAGATTCATATTCATTAAGGGAAAAGCACTTGCAGGATACAGGTTTAAAACCAGTGCAAGTGCTGGTTTTGTGACTCACTCCAGCTCTGCCAACTGTTCTTGCCAGGTGGTTTGTTACATCCTGACCATTGTGAAGGACCATGAGATAGACGTCAATGAGACCGATGCCTTGTGGGGAGAAACAGGTATTGCCTTTCTCGCATCTTCCCTAGAGTTGCTCACTGAAGAAGTAAGAGCGTTTAATTTTGATTTTTTAGATCAAATTTTCTGTGATAGAAGTCAAGGGAAAATACCCGTTTTAATAATAATAAATTGCAGTTTATATGTATAGAGTTTTTAATGTAGTAAATCTGCTCATCTCATTTTGGAGAGGTATATTTTAAAATATACAGCTTTGTATATAAGCTCTATGACTTATAATTACTGGCTTTGTAATTAAATTGAGGATTGTCTGTGGAAATGGAGTACTTTAAGCTTCAGTGCAGAATTTCATACAGTTATCTGTCTGAGAACAGGTTTTTTGGGGTTTCAGTCTCAGAAACTGAAGGAAATGCTGAGGAACCACCTTGTTTGTTCGGATTAGGCGGTGTATGCAAAGACAGCCCTTGTATGTATGGGAAATGCCAAACAGTTTCTTAGGGATGGACTGTAAGCTGTGCCGCCTGAAGCTGAGTATTTTCCTGCCTCACCACAGGAGCAGCAGCTCAGTTTCAGTTAAAGAGCTGAGATTGCTCAGGCAGGAAGGGCAACAGCTTCCTCAGGGCTCGTCGGCAGCCGCTCCACACACCGGAGGAGCAAATGATCTCTGTGCGCATACAAATCTCACACTGCGAATCCAGTGAGGTCCAGAAAACACACATCTGTTTCTAAACCAATTTCTCTTTAATATTTTCTTGTCAGTGTTTTGTATTTAAAGTCTTGCTTAGTGTATTGGAATCCGTGTTCCCTGGGTGCGTGATTCCTTGCGCAGCCCTGACTTGGGATGGAGGCAGAGATCCGAGTCCGGAGAACTCCGAGCGGTTCCCTGCGGCACGGCTGTGCTGTCTGAGGTAGAGAGTCGTGAGGCTGAGAATAGTAACAGTCAGTCAGGGTCGCCACGGGGTCGGCATCACGTGAAATATTATTCTTCAGTTATTGAATGCAAAAATCTGACGTGGAAGGGATGCTCGCTTCTGTGCTGCTGGAGCCACCACAGTTTGGCACGTGTGGGTGAACTTCCATTGGTGCTGCATGGTCTTTGCTGCTGTTTGGTGTGGGGGATCGTGATACGGAACTGGAGAGTGGTGAAACTTAGAAGCAAGAGGCAGATGGAGCAAGGAGCAGTGTTCTGTGAGGGCCTGTTTTCAAAAGGGAGAGTCCATCGCGCTGCAAAGCAGCACAGAACAGCCTTAGAGATCATTCCTTTTCATACGGCAACATGCTGAGGAGCAGCCCGTTCCTTTCGTCATGTCTTTGTGCTGCTCTTACCTACTGGAGCCCTAGGTCAGTCCTGCTCACTGTGGGGGCTGTTCCAGCAGCACTTCATGTTGAGTCTTTGAGATCTCTAGGCAGCTGGAGACCATCCAGCCGTTCCCAGGACTTTATCACATTAACGTAGCTGAGGGCCGTGCTTGGATGAAGTACAGGTTCAAGGCAAATTAGATAGCAAGTTGAAGTGGAGCAGATAAAGAAGTCACACAACATATGATATGAGATGGGAGAGTTTTAAGCCTGTTTTCTAAATTCCCTTAGTTTATCCTTTTCAAAATCCACATTGCTATGTCTTAGTTGGAGGAGACAATCTGAGGTTAAAGACGTCTCTTGAGATGTTTTTCCAGCCTTCTCTGTTCTATACAAATTATCTAATTCAGAGCATTATTTACTGCCCAGGAGAAGTGATAGAAAATAGCATTATTTTGGCTGCTCTCATCTTCTGCAGAGCACCCTTAGGCGGAGCAAAGATGATCCTTTTGAGTGGGATAGTTGGAACTCCTGAGCAAAGTTTAGTCCTGATCTTGTTTAAGCCAACTGGAGGAATTGTTTGGTCGACTTATACCTGGGTAAGGTATAGGGGTTATATTGGTGCTGTAATGTTAGTTAGGCTGCCGAGCTGAAGTGGTACCGGCAGAATAAAAAATGTGAAGTTCTTGAAAAAGATGGGTTGTTGTGCCTTTCATGTTGGTATCTCTAGCAGTTACCTCACAAACAACTCTTCTAAGCAACTTGTGTGACTGCAACATAGCGAAGTAGCAGCGAGAAGAGTGGATGGGTTAGATGTTGTTTAAAACATAATGAATCGAGGTCTTGCTGCAGTGCTTGTGATTGTGTTTGCTTTCAGCATCCATTGGCGTTTTTAAAAACTCTGCTTCATCATGTTTGAAAATGCTAGAAAATGAGTAATAAGAAATTCCCGATTTGCCTACTTCTGACTGGAGAATAGGCAGCGTTAGGACTCAGAGAATGGAGGGGCAAGGCCTTTGCCGATTCTTGCCGAAGTTAGCACGGGAACCCATTTTCTGCGTGCTGGTAACATTGCTGATGGCGCTTCAGCACAGCCAACAACAAAACCCCCACATTGTAATTTCAAGCTCCATTTAAAACACACAATAAGTTGATGCAAGCGAAGTGGAAGAGGGGGAAGAATCATGGTGGGGAAAGTATTTTATTTTCAAGCTTCACCGAATGTCACAGTGCAAGGAGCATAACCAGCTGTAGGAGGAGGTGGCAGGTTGTGTTGCTGTGAGGCTGCGCATTTAAACCTCAGCTTTGCAGGACCGAGGGGACTCAGAAAATATCAGTGTGCAATGTGTGGAAATTACCTGCTTTCTCATAAGCTGTGTATCGCGTACGTAGGTGTGCAGTAACCTGTATCTTATGAATGTCTGAAATAAAGTTTAGTTTTATTGCTGTGCTCCCCGGGCCCTTTGCGGCTGGGCTGAGCTGAGCTGAGCTGGGCTGGGCTGAGCTGGGCTGAGCTGGGCTGAGCTGAGTTGAGCTGGGCTGGGCTGGGCTGAGCTGAGTTGAGCTGGGCTGGGCTGGGTTGAGCTGGGCTGAGCTGAGTTGAGCTGGGCTGGGCTGGGCTGAGCTGGGCTGAGCTGGGCTGGGCTGAGCTGAGCTGGGCTGGGCTGAGCTGGGCTGGGCTGAGCTGGGCTGGGCTGAGCTGAGCTGAGCTGGGCTGGGCTGAGCTGGGCTGGGCCGGGCTGGGGTGCTCTGTGGCCGGCGTGCACCGGTGTGCGCACAGTTGCCACACTCAGGGCTGGGAGTTGTGTCCCAGTAGCAGCGTCTGTCTGTTTGAAACTTGCACGGCCGCTGAGTTTTGGCTGGAGGCCAGCGGCACTTGCCCTGCACAACACACACTGTTCAGATCACAGAGGATCCTTCTTCAGGCGGGCTGGAGCGTTGGTGTCTCCTGAGCAGTGGAGATTGCCCAGCAATCCCTTGGCATCTAGAGCAAGGGCTAACACACAGGAACTGGAACTATTGATTGCTCACCTACCGCGGCTTTCACCTTGAGAAACAGGGGAAGCAGCATCAACTAGTGCAGAGTGGAGCTGAATTGTCTGAGGTGCAGACTTTCTGCAGAGATCTAAGTATCTGCTCTTTGGTAATACCTCCCTGCTCGGGATCGAGCACCCTGCTTCCCAGAGCTTGAGTTCAGTCCCTTGTTGAATCCACAGCTGGTGTCATCTGCACCTTTGGGAAGCGGCTGATGGAAAAGGATGAAGCTCTCTTGTCGTGAAAAAATGATAAATGAAAAAGGAACTAGAACTGCCTGGGGCTGGTGGGGTTTTCCAGAAACCTACAAGCTGTGCACATGGTACAGTTGTTACCTTTGAGAATCGTCTCCTGATTTACCAGAGAACCTGTGCGGCTTATTGGCGTAGCCTGACGCTGCCTAGTTCATTTGAGTCTGTGAATAGCTACAAAAATCCTACGGAGCAGCTGAGCCGAATAAACCTGGGGCTTCAGTAGCAGTCCCATGGTGAGCCTGTGTCCAAAGATGCGGTGAGGCAGCCAAGAGGTGATGTTGATGAGCACCCTTTGTTTAGCCCTGACAGCTGCCGCAGGAAGAGGGAAGCTGGAGGTCTGCGAGATACTGCTTGAGCACGGAGCCGCTGTGACGAGAGCTAATCGCAGAGGGATCCCCCCGCTCTTCTGCGCCGTCCGACAGGGGCACTGGCAGGTCGGGCACATCTCTGACAATACAGGGACTCCTTCGGGGGGCCGTCCTTGATTCCTCCCATCTCTAGTCCCGTAATACTTAGTGTACATTTTCCAGTAAGCATTTGCATCAGCTTCAGAGGGATGTGTTCAGGAGCTCACTTTTATTTAAAGTGATGCAAAGGATTTGAAAGTACCTCGGCTGCATGACAGCCTTAGTTGTAATGCACCTGAGAAATAATTCATGGGAGTTAAAATATTTGATTTCCTAGACCGAGAACAGAAGCAATTTCAGATCTTTTATACTACATCTGTGTTACTGGGGAGAGAGCTGTAGGGACAGGAGCCTTCCTCATGCTGGCTGCTCCTGTCGGGAGAAGGCCCTGAGCTGGAAACGGGTGAGACTTCAGTTGTGCAGGATTTCTCCGTGACTGCTGTAAAAAACACCTTGGTCCTCTTCTTTAAAATTCCTGCTATTATGGCTAAAATGCAGATCGGCCACTTTATTTTTGAATTGCTGTCTTCTGTTTCAGATTGCTAAACTCCTAGTGGAGCATGGCTCTGATGTGAACGTAAGCGACAAGCAAGGCCGAACTCCGCTGATGGTGGCTTCTTGCGAAGGGCATCTGAGCACGGTGGAGTTTCTGCTTTCTGAAGGTAGAAAACAAGCAGTGGTTCAAGCTGCGTGGCTGTACCGGAGACTGCGCCTGGGTAGTTTTGCTTACTAAACAGGACGTCTTCATAACGAAGTTGATTTTCACCTTACAGGTGCAGCTATTTCCTCTCTGGACAAAGAAGGACTGACAGCTTTGAGCTGGGCGTGTCTAAAGGGCCACAGGGAGGTGGTTCAGTATTTAGTGGAGAAAGGTGCGACCACTGATCAGACAGACAAAAATGGACGGACGCCTCTAGACCTGGCAGCTTTTTATGGAGATGCTGATATTGTAAGTAGAATTGACAGGAGAAAAAATAACCGTGTAATGTTTTTTCATAATACAGAACAAAGCTTAGAAAAAATACTGCCAACCGAAATAGAAAGGGAAGTTTGAGGCAGCAGCCAGGATGCTCACACTGCAGCATCGTCACTGCAGTTCAAGTGTGTACTCAGAACAGCATTTTCTAGGTGAGGCTTTAGTGCCAGGGTGGCTGTGATAGAAGTCCAGCGTTGTGCCGTTGTGTTTCACAGCGTGCTGTTGAACCTCACCGTGGGTATTTCAAATCCCAATAAAAGGTAGCACTTAGAATTTCCATGTAAATAATCCCTGGGATTCTGTGCTGGCTTTAAGTCAGCTTCAGAAGTCTGGTTTCCAGAGTCCATTACAGAGCTGTTCCTGCTGCTGCATGTGTTTCTAGGGAACGCTGGCTGCCTAAAGAGCGACTTCTTCCCTGCTTGGGAGTGAGGGATGTCCAGGCTCCATATTTTCACTGTGGGTTGTTGCTTTGGAGTAGTACAGGCTGCTGGCTCCCCACAGACTGACCATCAGCGGCTGGTCCGGCTGAACAGCCCGACCTTTGGGCAGCAGGTGAAGGTGGCACAAGTGTCACCCTGACGGAGGGATCACTCGGCCGCTCAGCAGCTCTGGGCCTGTCGCTGGCGGGGGCTGCTCGTACCTCTCTCCAAACCCGAGTAACTGCCAGTCGCGTTTGGGCGAGCAGCGCTTACGTGGAAGAGCTGCTGCTTCCTTCGGCCCTGCCACTGCCGCCGTTCCCTAGATACTGCACTTTGCAGTGGTGGTGGTGCTGGATGGTTGCTGGGATTGGTCTGTTGCTCTGGGTGCTTGGTGACTGCTCTGTGGAAGCTGAAGGCGTCTGTCGTACTTACCGTGCCTTTTTAAACTTTATTTGCCTTTGATGCATTTTGCGTTTGCTGCATTTATGTCAAACCACTGTAATAAATGGTTAAGAAATGAATGAAATGACAGGTAAGTGTTTCTTGGTCTAGAACGGGGAGTGGTCCCTCAGCACCGCAACTCGTACGTTACCCCGTTACAAGGCTTGTCTGGTGTCTTTTCCCAGGTGCAGTATTTGGTGGAGAAAGGAGCGATGATCGAGCACGTGGACCACAGCGGCATGCGACCGCTCGACAGGGCGATCGGCTGTCGCAACACGGCGGTGGTGGTGATGCTGCTGCGGAAGGGAGCCAAGCTGGGTGAGCAGAGCTGCCCGCTACCCGAGAGAAGCAGCCAAGTGGCTGCTCTGCCAGGGCTGCTGTCGTGTCTGTACATCGGGCAGCCTTGGAATCCGCACGAGGTTTTTGCAGGTTTCGTGGTTTGCAGATGCCTGATCAAAAGAAATCAATCTATTTCTTCCAAAGGCAGACAGTCGCGGCTCGCTTCAGAAGGGAAGAGATGAAAGTAATTTTACGCTGTTCCCTTTCTTGGAGATATGTTGATCAGGAGGCCTGGAGGAGTCGGTCTTTACGTGGTTTCTCTATCACGATAAACAAGAAAATTGTGATTATGCTATTCATGATGGACAGTTCTGACACTAGTAATGATTTAGGTTAAGAAGCTTTACATGTAAATAACATTCCTGTAATAAATCATAGAATCGTACATTCCTGCAAGGAATGGGCGAAAAAATGTATGTCTGAATCATGTATTGTCAGTAGGCAACTAGACAGCACAGATGGTAACAACTGAATCTGTAGTGCCTGTAAATCATCACTTAATTCTTATTGGGGTGTTAAATATGATCAAATGCGGATCCTTCCTTACTTAGGGCTGAAGTTTACCATGACTGTCCTAGAGCGGCTTTAGACCAGGGCTGAAACCAGTCAGACCATTTCATACCTGGCTGCTCTGTATGTTAAGTATAAGCCCACACAGTAGTAATAATAATAGTTGGCCGCAGGTGGAGTATCTGTGGAGCAGGATTAGGCTTTCTAGTGTGAACAGGCATTAGAAATACACTTTCTTGCCTCTTGACAGAGATCCTTACAATTTAACTTGCAGGAAACGCAGCCTGGGCGATGGCCACCTCCAAACCCGATATCCTCCTTATTCTGCTGCAGAAGCTGATGGAAGAAGGAAACACACTGTACAAAGTAGGTAGATTTATTTTTTCCCGATAGCAGAACATTAGAATTGGCCTTTCTGCGAGACCGTAGATTGAAGTTCTTTGCACCTCCTTCCCTGTTCAAACAAGGTGTTACCTGCAGATCCTCTCATGTTGGGAACAGGCCAGGAAGTCTTGAGAGCCCCGAGACTGCAGCGTAACACGACAGGACGTGGTACTGAGGGGTTTTACAGTACGGGGTTAGTGCCCCGCTGGCGTCTGGTGTCAGAGTGCTTGATTTTGTGACAGTAATCTGGATGCCCTGCGAGAGCTGTGGTGCGTACGTCAGCGGGCTCCTTACGCTCTCTGCGCTGCGTTCTGATTGATTGATTGATTGATTGATTGGCAGTGTTTTAAGTGAACGGTTATTTTGCAGAGCAATGCCGATTTGAGTGCGCTCACAGTATGGGATAGCTCCCTCACCTCTCCAGCTGAGTAAAACAACATCAACATTAAATATTTTCCTTGCCGGTTTCAACAGTAAGCTTTGACCCTTTGAGTGTTAAGATGAATTAAATAATAAAAGCCACCCGATGCTCATGAGGAGAAATCGACTTGGGAAGTATCAGTAAAGAGGAAGGTGTCATCTGTGAACTGAAAGATTTGCTTTTCCTGTCATGCCAGGAGGATTTCGGTGTTTTTAGCAAAGCTGTCTCTGATCTGCAGTTTATGATGGAGATGTTCTCCGAGCATCTCTGGGAGTCTGAGTATTTCCAGCGCAAGGGTGGATCCGGGTAGTCCTGAGGGACAGGTTCGTTCTCTTGCTCAGCCGCTGGCCTTTGACTACTTTGAGTCCCCACGCTCAGCCGCCCCGCTGCCCGTGGCTGGAACACCTCGGTGGGTCTGGCAGTCGCTGGGCTCAGGTTCGGGCGCTGCTGAGGCGCTCTCCCTCCTCCCAGTCCCTTCCATGGCCAGCACTCGCTCTGCAGTCTCACCACCAGGTCACCGTTCCAGGCTAAGGACAGGCGCTGCTGCTAGAGGCAATTAGGCTTTGGAGTTTAACCAGATACGCCATCAGATATTTGACCACTCCACTTAAAAATAAATAAATCGTAGTGTCAGGCATCAGTCACACACACATGAATTTTCCTGGTGCCAGCCGTACCCATTAACGCAAACGTTAGGCTGGTGAGATACCGGTGAAGGCAGGAGCGCGGAACGCGGCGCAGACCGGGGTTCCCGTGCGGGTTCTCTCACGGTCTGTGTGCAAGTGCAACCCGTACCGTGCGTGCTTCAGCATCTGGCTCCGAGTGTCCTCCGCGGGGAGCAGCTGGTGGTGGCTGTCCAGCGTAACCGCGCGTTGTTGCGCCAGTGTTGCGCTGGGAAGGGTTTGTGAAAAGGCTCCTTCTTGTTCCCTCGCGTTGCAGAAAGGCAAGATGAAGGAGGCGGCCCAGCGCTACCAGTACGCCTTGAGGAAGTTCCCGAGGGAAGGGTTTGGAGAAGAAATGAAAGCGTTCAACGAGCTCAGAGTTTCTTTGTACCTGAATTTGTCTCGATGTCGCCGAAAAACAAATGTAAGCCCTGGCTGTTAATCCGCTGCCTCCCTGGCGCTGGGAATCTTGCGCTTCTGTTCTGCTGTATCGCTGAGTTTGTACTCAGACATTTATTGCTGCCATTTTAGAATCCTTTTCACTGCATCTGATCTGGGGCATTGTTGTGCCCACAGATGGGGCGGTTCGTAAGATGAGGGGATGTTGCTGTGGGGGACCCACCACAGCTGTTCTTATCACAGTCACAGAACAGTTTGGGTTGGAAGGGAGAGACCCCAAAGCTCATCCAGTTCCACCCCCTGCCATGGGCAGGGACACCTCCCACTAGAGCAGG
>WEIS01091675.1:13163-26474 GCA_013389965.1 Todus mexicanus
CAGAAAGCTACTCGCTGCTCTTGCTGACTTACGTGAAGCCGCACAGCTGTGCCCCAGCAATCAAGAGATAAAACGTCTCCTGGCTCGGGTGGAAGAGGAATGCAAACAGTTCCAGAGGACACAGCAGCAGAAGCATCCATCCGCACAGCAACTACAGCAGATGAACAGCTCTGATAACGAGGAGGAGGGTGTTGCACAAGGTGTGAATGATAATTTTAATCTTCAAGACAGGGAGGATGAACTGGCACACGCTGAGGAATCCGTTTCGTCCCCGCAAAGGCCGCAGCGTTCCTTAGCTCCTTCGCCGTACAGCAGGACCCTTCAGGAAGGCGTTCAGCAGAAAGCGAGACCCGCGTCCCCTCAGAGCAGAACAGGCAAGTACCTGAGGGAGCCCGGCCTGGTCATGCAGCCAACCAAGCAGGCACAGATCGTGAAAACGAACCAGCACCTGAGCTCCAGCCAGCCTGGATCCAAACCGGGCAGCAGTCAGTGCACTGCAAAGACGCCTCTCCAGCATCTCCCCCAAAGCCCCTTGCCAGTCCGGCACCCTAAAATCCAGCATTTGGACGGGAGCAGCACGTTATCATCTGGAGGTGCTTCCGCAGGTCCTAGTTCTGAACTGTTGAGTGAGAAGTCGAAGCCCGGCCAGCGTTCCCATGCGCAGCACGGCGAGACTGTCTCTCCTCACGCCTTTGCGAGTAAGTCTAAAGCTGCTGACCGGTTGCCAGCTCCTGCTCAGATGAATTTCAGTGAAGCCAGGCAGCAGAGTCCTGTGGCCGGTGGTGTCTCTTCTAGTTCTCCATCCAGTAGTGTGATTCTTGCTGCCTCAACCAGCAGCTTGACTTCAGCCAGTAGTTTTTCAGATAGCGTTAAGGGGCCGGGCCCGGACGTTCGACTCAAGGAGAACCACGTGAACCAAGTTCAGGGCTCCGTTGCTGAACACAGACCTCGCAACACCCCGTTCATGGGCATCATGGATAAGACTGCAAGGTTCCAGCAGCAGACCGCACAGTCCAGTCGCACTTGGCACTCTCAGGCATCGGATGGACCACCCACAAATGTTGCTTCTGGGGGCAGTCAGCCCTCCAGTTTCGAGCAGTTCTCAGTCAGACACTACCAAACTAAAACGTCCTCTGCTGGTGCTGCCCCAGGAGATGGCAGCCAGAACGGCGTGCAAGCTAAAGAGCGCGAGGAGCTCAGGTGCCAAATATCCACCCACTGCCAAGACAGCAGAGCCCCGAGCCAAGCTCCCCATTCGCACCCAGACGCCGTAGCAGCACCGCAGGCTCCTGGTGCTAAGGAGGGACACCTGAGTCACGTCACTTCTGCAAAACCAAAGCGTTCGTTCATTGAATCAAATGTATAAATAAATATTCTCTTGTGTATTTACAGGGTTCCAAAACTTAGCTCGTAACACTATCAGCTGTTAATTAATTCTGTACAAAACTCCGACTGGCCGGCCACGCGAGCGTTTGAGGGAGTGCCAGCCAGTGCTCCATGGGACACAACCACTCTGAGCCGCTCCTGCCGCCACGGGGCGGGGGCAGTAACTGGAATAGCAAACGGCGTAGGAGGAGTCGGCGAGGACCATCCATCCGCCACAGCAGGACCCGGGCAGAGAAACCCTTTCCATTAACGAAGACTTTCCCTTTAGCTAGGGCTTTCATCTTGGCTTTTGGTTGTGTTACACCTCACCACCTACTCACGTAAGAATTGTGCCTCTCTAATGCTTAAGTGCTTACTCCTCGAGCCAGTGTTACGGTATCTGCTGCCTAACGCTCGGAGCTGTGTAGGGATGCAGGTTTTTTAAAAAGCAAAGATAGTATTTTATCACTTTTCTAGTGGGATCTACTTCGGGTTGCATGATGTACATTTAGGAAGCGTAAACAATTTGTGTATGAGTGAACTATCAGCGGCCGTGTTCTGACATGTAAATAGAACTATTTTTAGTAACTAGAGGAAATCCAGTAAAATAAGCAGTGACATTTGCATGTGTATGGAAAGGCTTTGACCATATTGGTTATTGCACTGAAGAACACGATATTATGGCCTATTAACAATAACCGCACTTTATATAGTTTATCTAATCACCTTTGGGTGCTATCTTAAAGCAAAGTGATTTATTAGTCGTGAGAAAGGTACAGCAGTGAAATGCTGAGTAAGTGTTTTTATGGGAAACCTGAGAAATGGATGGAGCGAGGATGAAAGGTTGAGGAAAAAATGTATGTATGTGCGAGATGACGTCGTGAAGTTTTCCAGAGGAAAGAAGGTTTTGTAGTGGCAAGACCGTTCTGAAAATAAGCAGGTGTCGCGACATTCCCCGGAGCGGTTCTGTTGGAGAGCTCAGCTTTACATCGCCGGGCACTTCCCAGGTCTTGTTTGTACAGCGCAAACAGCCCGACCCGTTGCTCCCGTCTGTTCGAGTTTGCAGCCTTACGCTTCAGCTTATTTATTGGTTACTGTTCCTTTGATATTTTGTACAAGTCCTATATTAGTTTTGTCCTGTAGTTCTATTTTTGCACAGCTACTGTATTTTTTTCCATACAAAATAAAGACTATTAATATACGTGTGCGATGAGATGATGCAGCCACCGATGGGTGCAGGGGAACCTCTCTCCCAGTGTTTGCAGCTCCACCTTCAGCAGGAAGGAACAGCGAAAGACAGTTGGGGATTTTCAGAAGAAATACAGGTTNAGGTGGGCAGGGCCCTGCCAAAAGTATTAAAGACATTAATAAACCAATAAATCAAAGCGGTGCTTTAACAATACATGGATAAAGGGCACATTGCTGTTAAAGTTGGTGCACGGCTCTGATTAATAAAACTGTTAGATTTTAATCACGATACAGACATTTCCATTTAGCTGGACCTGAAGTAACTTGGTGAGTAACTCTTTAAACATAATTTTCATTTCAGGAACCCTTCATAGTAAAGAAGACAATGAAGGCTGACCACGAGTAGGAGCAGGTCGGGCTACGGTCACGTGTCCAGCTCTGACTGCAGAGCACCAAAGTATATTCTGCACATGTGAAATAAGACTTTATTTTCAGTCTGAATAATCCATAACGGGGACTAAAAGCTCATTAACCTCTGATGGCTGACACCACTAATGACAAGCCCTGCCCCGGGCAGCACTCGGCCCCAGCACCTCCCTGGGTCCAGGGCTGGCTCCAGCTCCTCCAGTCAGTAGAACCAGCGGCTGCCTCAGGAGCAGACGCTGCCCAGTGTGAGCAGTCGCCCTGTCTTTCGCAGTATCCCTATCTTTACATAATTCATTTCCATGTCACTTAGAGACGTACCTGCTGCAATGACAGGATCCTTCATAAGCTCCCTCGTTATAGGACATAAAAACTCATCGGGGGCAGCACCAGAACCAGGCTCCATTTTCATCCTCAGTTCCTCAATTTTCTGGAGGACTTTACTGCGCAGGCCCAGAGACTCTGGAAGTTATTGGTACGTGAAGTGAACAACACAGACACGTAAGGCAAAGAGCAGCTGGGTTTAGGAGACACAGCTCCACCTGATACACAGATACCCCACGAGTGGATACAGACCAACAGAGCGCACGCACACGACACAGGGAAGGAGCAGTCTTCCTACAACGCATAATACTAATGTCTAAAAATAAACCCGTACTTTTTAAAAGGTTTCTTAACTCATTCCGCTCCTTGCTATTTTTGATCCCGCTTTGGCAAACGTACCGGCACTTCATTCACGCCTAAATCCAGCCATCAAAATGAATAAAGAACTTACTCAGAAAGTTCCTCCAGTGTAATTCACTATCCTTACATTTCTTATTTCAGAATTACTGCTGCGGAATCGTTACTAATCCAGCACTTCCACTTGATTCCTTCTAAAATGTAACCGCAGCTTCGCAATGAAGTGATGGCACAACGTGTTAACTCGGACACCTGATAAACTATCAAGTGTCTGAGCCAGACAAGCTTTGCTGGATCCTTACTACATGTCAATATCACAGCATTCACCCATGAAATCAGTAAAATCTAAACCACACCAAGTGATTTTTCTGTCATGGTAAGAGAACACTGAGGAATTCCACTGCTAAACTCAGCACATAAACATGGCACTTCTGCAGGCTGACAGTAAAAACTACAGGGAACCCAATCCGCCACAGTCAGAATCACCAAGTACACTCAAAAGCTGACATTCCTCTTCCACAGCTTAATGATACAAGAAAAAGGAAAGCAGAAGCAAACCCAGGTAAACCGCTTAACGTGGCAGCACTGGTGGAAATGCATTCTAGGTCTTCAAGTATAAGCAAACATACAACAAAAAAAAGAGTATTGTGCATAATGCGACATTAGGAGTTTTTACCAGCCTTAGTAATGAAATAAAAATGCATTTCAGGGAACAAAATTATCCATGTATGGAATGTCTAACTTGCTCTCATTCCAACATTTCTCAATTAAAAACTATTTGGATTCCTATCCTCTTACCAATTTTTAATTCATTCGCCAGACTTTCTTTAGTAAGATTCAGTAGCTCCTTGCCATCAATGTTATTGCTTTTGAAAAGTCCAACAAAGTCTGCTAAGTCTTGTGCACAGAGCCAGGCTGAAACATCGTCCTCTGACCAGCCCTCAACAGACACCTTAGCTTCACTTTCTGCAGTATTTCCTTTGGAAAGATAAAAGACGGTTTAGAAGAAACCCCAACCCAACATCCCCCCTCTAAGAACAACGGCACTAACAAACGCTGCTTTTCCAACACTCTCAATATTAGACATTACCCAATAGCTAATAAAACGTTTATCAGACATCGCTTCGGGGGGGGAAGGGGGGGCAATAATTTGGGTTTCTCTTTCACCTAACTGTTCTCAGAGTTTGTGAAATTCAATCTCTTCGATGCCGACTCTTCAGCTCGAATTCAACTAAAAGACAGAAAATTATCAGCAGACACTAAACTGTCTCATGCATCCTTCGAAAAGCTGACCAGAGTCCAGAATGACTCTTCTGCTTCGGACGAGGACCTATGTACCTTGTTCCACATACTTTAGGGTGCTGATATATTTTGTATCGTTAATTATCCTGCGTTTTCCCCATATAATAACTGGAAAGCTGCGTTTCTTGTTGTAATTAGCGTATTTTCTGTTTTACTCATTGACAGTGATACTTGCCAAAAAGTCTTTCAGTGTTCTGGGAATAACATTCATTTGTTAAATGCTGTCCAGAGAGTAAGAAATGCCAAATATCAGAAAAGACAATTAATAAAATTAAAACTCTTTTAGTACATCTTCTCTTCAAAAAGAAAAAGAGAATACCTCTGTAGGACAGCAAAATGATCAATTCAGGGAAAAGATAAATAACCTGAACATAACCCTGAGGTTACAAACTAAAGGCACGTAAGCAAAAGTGGAGGTTTTGCATCTTCAGAAGGCAGCCAACAATCCCGTGCTTTAAATTTAAAGAACAGGTTACAAACGCTTCGCACACTTTTACCTGCCCGGGGCTGCTCGAGGTCAAACTGCCAAATGTTCACAGTTTTATCCATTGAACCCGTGGCAAGTAAGGGACTACATGGTGCAAAAGCGCAAGTTGTGACGTATCTACAAATAAAAATAGATGTGTGAGAATTCCCAGGAAAGGAATTTCTTTCACTTATCGACAGTAAAACAGATTAATCGTATTGGCTCCTTACCTGGTATGCTGAGACAAAGTATGAAGGGTACTGCCAGTACTCTGTAAAAGAACATTTGTGATTTTAAATCCTAAAAAGAATGCCCATTCGTTTGCACGTGTGCTTTCAAAACAAGGAATAGTATTGTGATAGTATTGCTTCTTGGTCTCTGACCTCTCACAACCTTGCTGAGGCTGATCGGCAGCAGAGTCAGAAATGCAGCCCGAGTTTCCTGCCTGCAGCCCCCACTCAGCTCCCGGGAACGCTGCTGCCCTGCCACAAGCAGCCAACAGGGTTTCAGCGCAACAGTGCCAGAAACACCAGCCCAATTAATTACATACGTATTGGCTGGTTCTTCTACAAATCTACGATTAGAAATGACCAGAAGTCAAGAGGCAAATGAAATTCCAGTAGACTTCACGCTCCTTCAACCGGGCCAGCAACTAATCCCCGCTGTGGTTCTCCTGCCTGGCCACTAGATGCTACTGAAAAACAAATTCCTGAATCTCCACAGCTCTAATTTGCCATTTGAAAGATCTGCCTTCTTACGGGAGATACGATTTCTTTGACAGGTGCAGGCAGACTGGACAGATGCAGAGCAAAGATGGTCTGCATCACTAACTGGTCAGTCAGCACGGCAGTGTTTTGAGCTGTCCGTCGTGAGAAAAGGGCCCTGGTTTAGGTTGAAATCTCGCTCCCTCCCATGGAGGTTTATTGTCCCCTCTGCAACTCAACAGCTATAGAAGTTGTCCCATTTGGCAAAAGCCTAAGGCCACAAAAAGCTGACAAACAGTATTAAGAAACACTTACGCTGTAGTTTTCCAGGGTTCCAAAAATCTAGGGGACTTTTTATGTGTCTAAGCTTCAAAACTACTAAAATAACTGGGTCAAAAATTGGGAAGGTATCAAATCAGTGATTTTTGTTAAAAAAACTTTAACCCTAAGAGCAGAATTGTATCAATACAACACTACGTGCCGAGCAAACCGTGGAAGTGTCAAATTTGTTCATCCTTCATTTTCAGCAAAATTACTATTATTTTTAATACTATAAAATACTAAAGATAAATACCACTTACAGGTTCAGCACGAAGGCTGTAACTGCAGCCTTACAGAAAATGCCTGGACAATATGCTTTAAAAGGCATTGTACTGAACGGAAATCTGTTCTTCAATTCTTTATCATGCTTCTATTTCATGTGCCTTACATATCTAATTAATAAAGAATTTGTATGATCACCATTCCCGACTTCACATCAAAAGCCGCAGTCCTTCTTGCTTAGGAAGCTAAGATAAATTTAGGATAACAAAAAATCCTTCTACGTCAATACAAAGATAACGTGTAAGTATGGAATTCATTGAGTAATACCCCACTGTCGAGAAATCAAATAACAAACCCTTCAAAGAAATGTAAATACCAAGTGTGAAGGACTGATCACTTCTCAACAGACACTCTTCCTCAAACTGCCGCCCTCTCCACAACACATGCTGAATATTTTGCGTTTATATCCTTCAGTATTTCTTAATGTTGATAAGCCACTGCAGAAGCAGAGCTGATATTTAGACAACAATCCAACCAATGATCTCGCACTCCGCTATACTTTATACTTACAGTTTCGTATATTATGACGCACTTGTCCACAGACCTTTGAAAAAATAACAACAAACAAACAAACATTAAAATGATGCGTAGAAGAAAAAGGAAACTATTTTTGTTAGGAGGAAGAAAAAAAAACCTTTGCAACAAACATAGTAAGAGCAAACAGATTTCGTAACCTCACTCTATGGAAAGCTTAGATATCTAAATCTCCTCCACCCACCACCCATGTCCGCCTTGAAGCAACAACACTGATGAGCTGTACCTCCAGCACGATGTAAAAACCAGGAGTTAAAACTGAAAACTTTGCACTTCCACGGGAATTTCTGATGTAATCTGCACAGGGCTTACGCAAACCGCTCCCTGCTCCCACTGATCCCCACTGTCTGTACTTTGTGTCTTCGCCAGCACATCCGTAGAGCAGAGGCATGGGATCCAGCTATCCGTGATCTACTCTCAGCACTTCCATTTATTTTTGAAACCTTTTTGTTTGCAAAGCAAGCCAGAGGTAGTGCAATGCAACACATACAGTACAGTGCTGCAGTGCCATCAATAGATAAAACATTGCACGAACTACAAATTGCTTAGTTGTTCACCATGACAGCCGTACTTCTTGAAAGGCTTCACGGGGTAGACATTTCACTTACGACAAGCGAAAACAATAATCCATATGTCTAATGGAAAATAACTCCAGGTCACAAGCATTCATAATGATCTTCAAATACAGAAAAAGACTCCCTTAAAACCAGCAGAAAGCAAAATGCCAAAGCAAGCTATTGTCTCCTGAGATTGGTATAGTTTTACATTTGTCGCTGGCTACTCCAGTCATTTTCCTTTGCGAGGAGTCGGTTTTTCCATTTCAGTTTGGAAAGTCTTCGTAAAACAGACAATTGAAATTTAGAGTTGAAGCATTTTGTTACTTCAAATTGCTGCTTACACAGTGATTAAGCACTTCTCATGAGAAGCATAGAATAAAAAGCATGCAGTCATTAATATTCATAAAACCATAAATGATTACACCTACCTTATTGATAATTTCCTCTTTAAATAGCTTGATCCCTGAGGAAAGTCACCGGTGACCAGCTGCCAGTTTATCTTTGTGCTGCCATTTGAGGCTGACAGCCCCATCACTCTTCCACACAGCTTACCGTCCACGCTCCTGTCTGTGCCGTAGGACTCCACTGGGAGCCCCTGCCCTGGTTCACACAGCAGCCTGCCCATCACAGAGGGCACAGAAATGTCCCAATACTGGGAAATCATGAATCTCACGGCAATATTCAAGAAAATAAGGCTTGCAACATCCTAGATTTCAAACTCAATCACCCACAACCACAGACCAATTGGAAAGACACTTCAATAGCTGCAGAGGTCACAGAACCATTCCTTAATTATTGGAAATGTATTTTGAAATCCCCAACTCGTCTGAACTTCCTGTTTTACAATAATGGCACATGAACCTGGACAGCCACGTGCATGAGATTTAAGCAAATAAAAGACACTGCTTACCCTGAAACCAACATCTGCCCATCATAGGAAAATGCACAAGCCAGAACTGGGGCACAATGTCCGTTCAATGTGCATTTGTATTTTAATTCAGCACCTAAAAGCATAAAAAGTAAATTACTACAGATAGATGTACTTGACAAGGTATAAGACAAGCTGCTCTTAGAATCTGTGTGAAGCCGCACCAGAGATCGGCCTCTGTGACACACTGTCTACAAAAAAGGGGATAAAAGATCACAGAGACAACGTGATTTTAACACCTCTGACTTCCTCACTTTGTAGCCTTGGCATGTCTGTCGGTGCTTTAGAAAGCTAAATGTGTCTCTGTACGCAGAGCGTTCAGCCTTACAGACGCCTATATAAAAGAGATTTTTTAAAAATATACCCACTGAAGATGTTCTTGGCCACCTGCCTGCTCTCCACGTAGCTGTCACGCGTCTGCACTGCAGTTTTAGCAGGAGCCAACACTGTTTTCGTTTCTCCAGCTCCTGCTCAAGAGCCAAGATACACTGAAAGATGAAAGAAAACCTCTCCCTGGCCTGACAGATAAGAGGTTTCAACCTATCAACCTGCTCAAAGGCCACGGGATAGATGTCACTGGTTACCAAAAGATAAAAATGCTAATAAACCCCAAATGTTTAGCATAATGGTAAGTTTGAGGGCATTGAGGATTTATTTTTTTTTTAATCTTTACTTTTACACTAAATGAAACCTGCAGGGCCCGACGTCACAAAGTGCCGCACACCTCAGCTGCTCCACTGCCAAACCATTAAAAGAAGAATTTCAAGGTGTGGTTCATTTGGCTGTGAACCCACGACAGTGCTATAAACTCGATCGTTTATGTAAATTGTCACTAAAGACTTAAGACATTGGAATATGGAAAAAATCAATATACACACCTAAGAAATCTGCAAACGGAATAAGCCAGAGCTTGACCTGATTATCTTGACCGCAAGAAGCCATCTGGAAGTATCTGCATCCATGTTCGCCATCTGATAAAATTCAAATATATTAGCGGGGATCAGAGGCACTGAAAATACCAATGTATCAGTAAACAACACCAGCATTCTTGCCCTGGCATTCAACAAATCTCCTTAATCTCAGCATCACTTTCGAACAGTGTTAACAGAAATAACTTCTGTAGTTCTAAAACCATTTAGAAACAGGTATCCCTGCTACACAGTCACAAAATCAGCTACCACTGTTACACTGTTTCCTGAGAAAGTAGATAAAGACCAGAACTCGGCTCATATTTTAAGTTTTCTAAAACTTAAATAGTAAATGTTTGATTCCTCTATCTACCGAGTCAACAATATGGTCTTTTAACCCAAATTACATGGTTATACCCATTTCTTCTGCAGTTCAGTAGTTCTCAAACTTAACCACATTACACACATTAAAAAAATCTGAGAGTATCTGACAAGGTATTTTCCTAATTTTTTTAAACTAGGTGGTATTTCACGACTGCAGCCCAGCCATGGATCAGCCATCCAGGCATCGAGAAATAGCGCATCAAGGACGAAATACAACAGTAGTAGTTTTATAGCTCCCCCTCTTTATTCAGTGGCTATGAACATTTCTGAATTACCACGTTCCACTCTAAATGTGTTGCTTCAGCACCTTTCAAAAATTCTTAAGTAAGTCCTGTGCCAACTTCTGACGTTCTACTCCTGCAGAGCTCGCTTACGAGCCTGACACAAGGCACCGTAACAATGCCAGTACCAGCTCCTAGAATTCCTACAAGAATCACCACGATTAAGGTTGGAAATCAGGAAATCGTAACAGACTTCTTAAGGGCTCATCTTTCCAGCTCGGCAGCTACCAGAAATGTCAAAATATTTATTGTCAGATGTCTTACAAAATAACCCCTGAGATTTTACCTCCATTCTTCCACCACGTAAAGTGCATCTTAATTTCATATGGTTATCACAATAAAATCCTGGTATACGTAGAGCTGTTTGTTCGCAGGAACAACCAGAGCTACTGTGACTATGGCAGATCTTAGACTTGTATCAAATCTGTTAAAGCATCAAAGCACACCATTGTTGTGAGGATTTTACAGTGTCAGGTTTGGGTCTGACAGAGGCGAGTAGCACACGTTAGCGATCATCTTGTAAAAACACATTTCTTGGTAACTAAGAACACGTCACTTGGAAACCTGGTCTGGATGAGAGTCCTGTCAGGATGCACAGAGACTGTGAAGACTCCGACACTGTTTTTCACACGCTGCCAGCTGTCCCTACACCTTTCAGTGGACACACATTTCATTGATACTGTCGCTAATTCTCTGTACTGCAGTATTTGCTCATACCCTACTTGCTCAGCTTTCTCCTGCTTCTGTCCTGCTCTTTTCCCCTCTGTGTCTCCTGCTTTCTTCCTGCTCTGTATCATCTTCTTAAACAAGGTGGCACACAGACAGCAGCAATTATTGCTGTCCTCAGCACTGAAAGAGGCAAGTGGCAGCTCAGTTATAATCTTTGGTACCTTTGAAAGAGCAGCTCATGTGTACTCTGAACACAGAAGCCTATATATCTTTACGGACAGCACTTTGTCTCCATATTAGATCTGGAAAGCACAAAGGCCTACCTATGAAGTGGTTAATACAAATTACAGCATTACTTCCTAAATCTGGCAATGAGGCTTCTGTCCAATCTCCCAACCCCCATCAAAAGCAAATAACTACGTAATTTTCTTTATTAAACACTTTTACCTGACAAAAATTTATACAAATTCACCTTTCAGCTTTCCATACTCTTGTAACATTTCAGAATTGATAGAATTTCCAGTATTTGGCTGTTTGGCTGTGACACTTTCCTTCCTACCAGCATATTTCAAACAGAAGTTCTTGTTTGTGGAAGCTATGTAAGCTGAGATGTGCAACTCTTCAGTATTCCCACACAATAAGTCTGTGCTGCACCATAGCTGTACTGGTTTGGGCTGGGATAGCAGCTCCTACGGTGCTGTATTCCAGATTTGTTACCATGGAAGTGTTGACAACCCAGGGGGGTGTTGGTTACTGCTGAGCAGCATTTGCTAGGTGCCAAGGGCTGTTCTGCTCCTCCCCTGCCCCACCAGCGAGCCGGCTGGGGCTGCACGTGGAGCTGGGAGGGGACACAGCCAGGACAGCCGACTCCAGCTGAGCAAAGGGCTATTCCAGACCATATGATGCCATGCTGAGAATATAAAGCTGGGGGAAAGAAGGAGGACACTCAGAGCAATGGTGTTTGCCTTTCCAAGCCACTGTCACACATGAGGGAGCCCTGCTGTCCTGGAGATGGCTGAACACCAGCCCAGTGATGCAAAGCCCCGAATGACTTCCTTGTTTTGCCTTGCTTGCATGCGTGGCTTTTGCTTTACCTAAATTCTCTTTATCTTAACCTACAACTTTTTGTACTTACACCCTTCATTTCTCTCCCTACCCCACTGGGGGAGGGTGAGCGAGCAGCTGCATGGGGCTGCGCTGCCCACCAGGGTTAAACCACAACAATAATTTTAAAAGTCTGTACATGCAAATGCAAAGCTTTCCCTGAGATAGATGGAAGTTTAAATATCCAATTTTCAGCGTATGTGTTTTTGCACGTAGAGAAATCTAGGTTCTAGCTATTTTAGAAAGCCTGTAAGACATTGGAACAGTGCCACATCTTAGTGGGACATGTAAGGTTCTGTGCACAATGCTCCCCCAGTTCCTTCGGCTGAGGTCAAGTGCAGGAGAACAGTCTGTCTATCCATGTCCCACACCTCAAGCATCCAGCTTCTTAGGTTTACAGTTCTCTGCGCTGCTTTAGTCCAGTCCTGCTCCTTGGGGAACCAAAGTACGAAAGAGTGGGAATGGTAATCAAGCCCTGCATCTTCCAACGCCCTTGTCTGCCCTGGCAGATAGGCTTCACTCACAGACACTGCCCGAGCATTTCTGAAAACCCCGACAGGATAATCAGCTACTGAAAACTATCACAAGCATGCTAAGCACCTTGTTTGTTGACCTAGATTCTTTGCCATCAACCTGACCACAACTTTTACTTAAGAATGTTCCGAATATTCTAAAACATCAGCTCTTCCCAATGTCAGCTGTATCTTGAGTACTGATGACAAAAAGAATATGAATACAAAAGACAGAAATAAAATAACTCTTCTCTTCCACATTCCCCCCCTGTGAGCGACTAACCTGAAATTGGCTGTGAAGAAATATCACAACAGGTAACGCCGAGGTCATGTGCTTTTTCATTGCACAGGCATCTCATTTTGTCATCCCACACCGTTAAATCACCACATGACGATCCAGTGACAAAGAAATGTCCATCGGGGGAAAACGCACAGGCCACCAAAGAACCATCTTTAACATTCCCAGACCTGAAAAGCGAGAGTACAGGGTTTGAATTTACAATAAGCAACGTTCTGAAGGTGATCTCTAAAATGCGATCTGATACAATAAGCCGAACTGTTCCAAGTTCTGCACTTTGGAACTTGGTAGCAGAAGGCAGAGAAACTCACGGCAGCTGCAGCAAACTCAGCACAGCGGTAGGCACCAGTAAAAATTAAAACTTCTTGAGTTTGTGCGGTTTAACTTAATGGGAAAAAAAAAAA
>WEIS01091675.1:29267-59851 GCA_013389965.1 Todus mexicanus
CCAGCGCTCCCGGCGGCGCGGAACCGGCCCCGGAACCGCCGCGCTCGGGAGCGGCAGCGACACGGACCCGGCCGGGGACGGACCCGGCAAGGAACGGAGCCCCCCGGGCACGGACCCGACCGGAAACGGACCCGGCCGGAAACGGAATCCCCCGGAACGGACCCGATCGGGAACGGGCCCGGCCGCCACCGCCCCTCCCGGTGCAGAGCCCGGCCCGCCCTTCTCTGCCCGGGAAATAAACCCTCCGTTTAAAGCCGCCGATGGCTCTTCCACCTTCCCCTGTGCAGGAATCGCGTCTGTGGTGTGGCCCCTGCGCTCCCTCGGGCAGTCGCGTCCCCCTGTGTGCCGAGTAACCGCACCCAGCGGTTCTCACCCACTGCCTTACTTTGGCCACCCACAGGATCGCACCTTACCCCTCACGGCCTTAAAAACTGCCTTACTGCAGAGGGCAGGCAGCTGGTTGTGAATCCCGCACCACCTAAAGACCAACCCTCCCCAAGACTGTTCCGTAACACTGCGCAGATGGGAAACAAAATTACATCGCTGTGCGAGACACCGAGTCAGTGACGTGCCCAGGAATTCGGCTGCTATCAGCGCTAGCGACAGAAATTTGAGTAATAAAAGATAACACTTTTTTCTGCATGTACGCACCAGCGATTAACGTTTCTGGTTAACCTCGAAGTTCCAAGCTAAAGGTAGTTTGAAAAGTCACATCACCACATAGGATAACTGTGGCGTTCCTGATTTCAGGAACAGGCTCAGTTCACAGGCGCATTTTGGTAAACCCAAGACATTTAGGAATGACAGAAGTTTAATAAACAAAGTCCCCATGGCCACTCGTTCAATATTTATAAAATTACTGTCCTCAGATGTCTGTGCCCATTCCCAATTCACAGAGAACCTCTACCCTCCCAATTGTCATGAGGAAGCTACAGAAATCATAACAAAGAAAAAGGGAAACCTTTAGATCTCTTTTTAATGGTACCTATTTTGTCTGAGACAGCTACAACTTGGGTTTTCAGCTGCTTTTATATTATCCAGTTTTCTTCAGAGATGTTGAGAGAGAAAAGAAAACTCACTCGTAACCAGAACACTCTTCTCTGAGCACCGTTAATGGTACTGAGAGAGTTTGAAAGCTCGTCAGTAAAT
The DNA here is from genome assembly GCA_013389965.1 of Todus mexicanus. Taxonomy (NCBI): domain Eukaryota; kingdom Metazoa; phylum Chordata; class Aves; order Coraciiformes; family Todidae; genus Todus; species Todus mexicanus. The sequence continues at coordinate 30,417 of WEIS01091675.1, forward strand.
TCTCTAAGACCGGCATACTTGGTTCAGAAAGGAGCAGACTGGAAACCCTTTCCTCTAGGAAAACAAACAGAAGCCATCGACAGGGCAGAAAGCTCGCAAGGGAGCGAAGTTCAGCACACCTCTAGTGGTTACATCCCTGCTCTCTTGGGTGGAGATCCACGACAGCACGCGTAGGATTCAGGCTTGCCGTTCCAGTGTAGTAATTCCTGTCAATCTGGTTTCACTGCCACGCTACTGAGGGCTCTGCTCGGGAGCAAAGCAATGCCCTGGCGATGCCGAGGGAAGCGAGGTGATGCTTGTCTCGCCGACACAGCTACAGCGGCTGCTGATGCCTCCACCTTCCCGGCTCTTCACACAAACTGGGAAAGTGCAGCTACGTATGTAGCGTAGTTAGGAATCTTGTTGGGGCTTCTGAGAAAACCAGCGCTGCGTCCAGTACGGCAGGTACAGCAGCAACCAAAGAGACTCCAAGAAAAAAACCCAATTCTTTCGCATCCAAGAAAGAGGTTTCTCAGTAACCTAAGCACCCTTGTAACACTCTGCACTCCCTGGAGCTGTACGCTTAAACCACTGATTCATCTTCACACCTCTAGAACAGGCCAGCTAACTTTCTTCCTGAAGCCTTCTGAAAGGTGATGAAAAGGAAGGGCCTGAGGCACTCAGTGGTGGAGCTGCCGTTACAATGCAAAACTGCCCGACACCCAAACATGATGTTTTTGTTCTAGGTAACATCAATAATTCTAACAGGACGTTGGAAAAGAAAAATATTATTGAACAAGGGCAAAGGAAACGTTATTAAAGAGCAGGCACTGACTGTTCTCTCTCAGCAGAGGCAAGTTTAATGGAAGGATATAAAATCAGGCTCTAAGACTCAAACGTGGCAGGTCTAGTTTAAAAGCAATATCCAACACCTTCCTCCCCCTGCCCCCCCCCAAAAAACCTCCACCCAAATCAACCCCAAAACATTACGAGATGAGGGAGCTACAGGCGCTGAGGTTCCGCAATATTCATTTCCAATTCCTCTACTTTCTTCAGCCAGAGCAAAGATTTCTACAACACACGCCCTTCCACAGACCAAAACAAGCCAAACCCAAACCTTGCACGGAGAGTGGCTTTAAGAACTGTTCCACGCAGCGTGTATTTACCTCCCCGTGTGCGCTCACACGGCACAGACAGCAAAGGGACTGGCAGGGACAGGTCGGACGCGGCAGCCCCGCGGTTACACCGGGAGGCCCCGGCTCATGGCGCTCATGCTCAAACGGGCGGCTGAACTGCTGGGCAGTCGCTTCCTTTTGAATTACCACCAAAATGCCAGGAGAATTAGATGCATCGTAATAAGAACTGAGTGTTAAGTGCCAGGCTCCCAAGATATTGTTAAAAAACCTCCTGCATCCACAGCATCTGAAGTATTAAAATCGCCAAGAAAATCTGGTTTGCAAAACAGTCTTTTATTGTATCCGTGCCACACATACTAGTGAAAAATAACACTCCTAAAAAAGGAAAAGAAAAAGAATGCTACCTTTCCACAACATTTCTTTTAAATAAAACTTCAAGTACTCTTACATTAGTACAAAAAAAATTCTGATCTATCTGCCCCAGCAGGCCACCACAACACACAGTAGATAAAACACAGTGGTTACAAATGTCCTTTCTGTTATTTCTGTGGCAAGGCAAATGGAGGGAAATGTTTCTATGAAAAAATACTGTGTGCGTAGGAAATTGTCACAATTTTATTCCACATGGATACAAATGATTATACTTGAATTTGAGGCCGTGGTGGCTTGAAATTATATAACAAAATAGAAAAATGGAAAACTAATATCCCCTACACCCTGTTTTAAAGGCAGGCACTACCAAGATTAAGGAGACTCCACAGTGTTGGTAGAGGATAATTACTGTACAAGCCATAGAGCTATAATTACCTTAAGACTAAAATAAAATGCTACCGTCCTCCTAAGGCATAAACAATAATGTCTGCAAACAATATGTACACATCATACATATTTAAAACAAGACTTAATATAAACAATAATGAACAGTATATACATGTCTCGGTTTTTCTTCACTGTCTTGAAATACAATTTAACTACACAAGTGATGCAGCAACATATATATAAATGTACTTGTAACTCTACAGTAAAGTTTAATTTTTCGTGCTTTTACAGCACATCAGTGTAAACAGTTTTACTTGGCTTTGTTTTATATTTTAAAACATTCCTTGTTGTATTTTCAAGATTTAAAGCAATTTTCTAATTCTTCCTTTTCACAGAAAACGAAGATTCTGAATGCTGTATAATCATAAATAATTCATAAAATTAAATACATTCACTAAAAAATAAACTACAAAGTAAAAAAATGAAAAATAGATATTTATTGAAAGGGAAAAGAGAATCATTTCCCCGAGTAGAGCTCTGGTGGTTGAATATTCAGTGCGTTTTGATATATTTTAAATTGCTATTGCACTATAACACCCCTTTCTTTGAAATTCTTTGGGTGTGCTTCCCTGTTCTACCTAAATTAGTTTGTTAAAACACACAAACCAATAACCAAGGGGCCATGGTTGTTGCAGGAGTGAAGCCTTTAGAACTAGTATCACAACTCCGTGATATTTTAAAGGAAAAAAACAGTCATTAGTTACGCACGTGCCTTGCACTTTCATGTAAGTACAATTCACATTGCTGGTCTCATCAGTCCTCGTTTAATGAAAAAACAAAAGGAAGAGAAAAAGAAAAGGGAGTTCCGGTAACTTCAGCTCACTTTGAAAATCTCTGTCCATTTTTTTTCAAAATACTTCCGCATGTTGTGGCCAGCCCTGCCTATGTCAGAATCATCTTCGTTAAAGGTTTCACAGTTGTCAAAAACAAGCCTGACATCGAGCGAAAACGCTTCGAGATTAGGGTACCTGAAAGAAGAGAAAGGTGAATCATTTTTGGAACACAGAGAGTCAAAAGTGAAAAGCACTTCGACTACACGCGGAAGAACGACGTTCACATCAGTGAATTTACAACCAGCCACAGAATATTCAACGAGCGCTCTACATGTTAATTATACTTTTAATTTTTCAATTCTAATCTAAATATTAACAGGAAAATCGGTGGGAGGAAATACTCTCTCATCATTGTGTTTGTAACGTTCCTCAAAAACTCTGTGAAGTACGACCTAAAGCCTGCACTGGAAAAGGAGGGGTTTTCACATTAACTTCCCCCTTCCCATCAAGAGCTTCTAGTTGAATCGCTACAGCTATTTTCCATCTGTTCGCCTATTCTTGGGCTCAATCCTGCCAAAGTAAGTGTGGAGAACAGCTGCGTTTACCTAAAGGCACAACAATGAGTCAGAGGGAGGGCTGCCCAGATCTATCCTGTAACATCGCCTTTGTTACTGCTTTTACTGTCCTGAGCACACACGTGTGTTCCGACATGCACAGGAATCATTAAAATAAGACAGTGAAAGTTACAAGTCAACCGATACCAGTGAGCACGTGTGGAGCATTTAAACCTCACGTGCAGGGGAGAAAAAGCCTGAGCCGGTTAAAAAGCCTCTTGTGTTATCCCAGGAGGCTTGCTCTGGGAGGAGCTGGCAGATGCTGCCCAGGGTCAGTCTTTATGGATGACAAAATTTCCAAGCCCAGACAGCAGGTTCTCGCTCACATTGTAACACCACCGATATGTCTCAACAAGAGGGAAGGACAGGTTTTCCTGTTGGTTGGTTCTGTGCATTCGACCTGGCAGTGTTGTTTTTCAGCCAGTTCACAGGTTCTCCCACCTGATGTACTACTGCACTTACAGCCGGCAAAGCAGAAGTATAGAACCAACGTTTTTTGTTTTCACTGTAAAACTAATCACAGAGGTGCCAGAGCAGGCAGATCAAAATAGTGGAGTTCTTAAACATGTACTGTATTTCAACATTTTTAAAACGTAAAGTGGAATTTACAATTGCTGTACTTACTGTCCACTACTTAGCTTGTCTCTAATGGTGGAAAAGTCCATAGGCTTTTTAATAACTTTCTTATAACCAGGAACGAGTTTCAAGTTTACAGGAAGTAAGAAAGGCCAGGCATCTTCATGAGTTTCCAATTCTGAGAGGATCATGCTGAGTAAAGGAAGGTGTCAGATCAGTATTTTTAAGCCGTTCATATATTCACAGAGGTTTTTCACTGTCCCGTAAATTGATCATGTACTGCCAACCTAGTCATTTACAAAAGGAAAGCACCTTATCCCGTGCCCTCTGCGAGGCACTCAAATTATCACGACCTCTATGGGACACATAACGAAGAACAGGGTTCTTGATTCAGAAGATGAATAGATAAAAAGAATCAGGCACTACATGTTTCAGCAACACTTACCCAAGGTTAGAATTTGTCACTTTACCTGCACATAGCCAAATCCTTGGAGTCATCTCTCTTAGGCTTCTTAACAGCAGTGAGATTTTCTTGCTTTAATTGGCTTACAGAAACATTTTCATCCATTTTTCTTTTTTTAGGGTCCGTTTTTCCTCTTTTTAAAGAGGCGCTTGTCGTTGCGGAGTCTTCATCCTCTGTATCTCCTGCTAATTTCCTGCTTCTCCTCTGTTCATTACTTTTTTTCCCTTTGACTTGAAGTTTTTTTACTTTTAGAGTTTGACCACTTGCCTGCAATAGAGAGAACTGAACTGAGCAATTACCAAGACGTTACAGAAACCTCTGTTATTACTGACAGACAGCAACGAAGGTCAGACAGAAGCACCAAAACAATTCTAATATTTAATATCAGAGATTGTTCACTTTCTGCTCGTCTGTAAAGGCAAGTAAGGCTGTAGAAATTCCAGTTACTAGTGATTCAGGCTCTCAATTTGTCTGAAACTTCTAGCACCTTTAAATCTCCAGCTTTCAGGACAGAAAAAGATCAATGTTTTTCTGTTATAGAAAACCCAGTAGTTACCGGGAACATCAAGAGCAGTCGTAAGTTAGAGCACGATCGGGTAACTGGAGATGTGGCGCTGAGGGACACAGGTTAGTGGTGCCCTGGCAGTGCTGGGGGAGTGGTTGGACTCGATGAACTCAAAGGTCTTTTCCAACCTTAACAATTCCATGATTCTACGATTTGACACCAGCCCAACATATAACATGCAGACCATTATTTCCATTGCAAGAAGCGCTGGCAGAGCTGTAACTCACTCTACCACCTAGGAAAAGGTCACTTTACCTCTATGGTTTGTATTACCTTCGCTATGCAGGCAGGACAAAACCAGTCACCATCTGGTATGGTAGTGATCTTAGGTCTGTGGCAGTAGGTATGACAGCCTTTATCGCACCCATCACAAAGCAGCAGCAGTTCCTCGTTATCTCCCTTTCGACAAATTTGGCAGTACTGTAATATGAAAAATGGCTTTAATTCAACTTTCAAAATTCGCAACACAGGAATGGTACCTAAATTATACTTCCCCTCCAGACACACAAATTCACTCTCAAAATTATTTTCCTTTTGTTTCAACACAATCAGACTACTAATGATCACATCTGTAAAAGAATATACACAGCACGTGAGGAACTCATCTAAAGGCTTCACTTGGGAACACATCTGAAAAGCAGTTCATGGTAGAGAGGTGTCCTGCAGCACACAAAACTGTAATACTTTTTATATTTCACCACTGTCCATGAGAAGGTATCATACCCATCAAAATCACTCAGCCCACACGTACTATCTCAGGAATCTTTTCTTCATTTGTGCCCATACTGCATATCTAAGTTGCTACTTCAAAAAAATAACTTCTATTTTACGACAGTGTTATTTTAAAATAATATTCAGTAAGGATCTTATTCAAAGGCCACCAGGAAAAAATCCATTAAGACAAAACAAAATGATTCTAGCACTTCCTAAAATTCACACTAACTTAAAAATACCTAATGCATTGTCAATTTTCTTACATATGTTGCAGGATGTAGATACCCGTTCTCAGAAACTTAAGAGATCTCCATGTTTTCACCAAATGCTTATGTTTACTATGCAATTAAATGCACGAAATATTTTAATCAAATTGGGAATGATATTATACATATTTTCTAGATAGCAAATTACTACACCTTGAAACATTCACGTGCCTTTTCAGGTGCTCCTACTGAATCATAAACTTTCCTGCCTTAAGGATAACAGTGTCAAACTTAAAGCTATGGAAACTCAGAGGTACAGCCTTACACTACAGTTTCTGTTTAAATCACCCTTTAATTGTCCAGATGTAATTAGAATCTGTATAAGATGGGCAGAAATTAAAAAACGAGGGAAAAGTCCATCAATGGAAGAATCACTTTTGTCACCCACTGCAGAGCACTGGCCATACTTAATCACACCATGATCACTACTGCTGTAGTAATAATTCTGTTTTCAGAAATTTGAGGGTTCAAAGGTCCATGCAAACTCTGACACATGCATTTTGCATGCCTTCTTTGTATATGCAGTTAACACAGATCTACTCGTTAAGTGCTCAAGGAAACAGGTATTTCAGCCCGTTTGCTCACGCACTTGCCCGATTCTTGTGTTCAGTCGTGAGAAATGTGCATGCAAAGAAGCCACACATTCGGAGCACCTCAACTTTCTGAAAAATGAAGTCCTTCACTGGGATATGTGATGTGAACCTCCATAAGGCTTACGTCACGGATGAGATCAGGAATATTCCATCAGATGGAGCCAGATTACTCTTTTTTTGCCTCAGCGTTAACAACAAAGAGGAGTTACTATCTTAAATAAAGCAACCAATCACAGGGGCTTTTTATCTTGGAAAAGTCAGGATGCTGAATTTGGCAAGCAAGCAACAATCTTCTCCATTACATTTATATTTATCTGTGCACAAAACACAGTTTAACTGTATTAAGTTTTACACGCAGTAGTAAGAAAAGCATTATTAACCATGGTATCTTAGAATACTTCAAGTGGGTAAATAGGATATCACAAGAGTAGTTACTGGGGTTTTTAAAAAAATAAAAAATTAAAACCACTTACAACTTTCATAATAGATTTTTCCCATGCTATTGATTTCTGTAACTGCTGAATGCACAGAGCTACCTGTGCAGCACTGCGCGCTTCTGACAATGCCCTTCTCCATACCCTTAGCCCTGGAGCAATATCCTCTTCAGTTCTGCATTGAAATACAGAGAAATTAAGTAGGTCACATCCGTGTTTGCTTATGTTTAAACGTGGAACAATCATTATCACATTGAAAGCCAAGCAATGACAAAACGTACACAGCCAATAAGTATAAGGTTTAAGCAACTAAATTTCATGTAGTGCACAGACTGTGGCTACGTGCCTCAAAGCTTAGTCACAACCAGTTAAATGTAAGATAACTTTGCAAGATTATCAACAAACGTAACAAAAAATGTCTTTACAAAGCACCATGCAGAATAACATGATCCATATGGATCACAGACATACAAGAAAGTACATAGATAACAGGCAATAAGAAAATAGGCTCCAATTAGCAAAGAAGCACAATAATTTTTCAAGTTAATCTCAATAACCTACCCGTCACCATCACCACTAATAGATGGTGCAGGAGCAGGGACAGTAACTGTGCCCACATTATCCAGTTTGATCTGAATGGTGGTACTTAAGGGGCTCTTCAGATACCTTCGCTCTATGTTCCGCTCCAAGTCAGCAAGCCTGGTTACAGCTATATCTAGAGGGTTGTCACTCTTCCGCTCTAGAGAGCTGGCATTGCCTTCTCCGCCTCCAGCACAATCTCCATCGTGCTTCTTGTGCAATCTAGTAATTGACTTATGCTCGTGATATACCAAGTCGTCTCTCTCTGATGCAGGTTCAGGACACAGCCAACCCTATGTCAATAGAAAGGTTTGTGCATTTATTGGTTGCTGTTAACTCAGCGTGTAAACAGAGGAACTGTTTTATGGAATCAAACTAAGTAAATGAAGCGCTGTTTCCAGTAGATCTTGGTTACTTGTAATCCATCTGTAGAGACAGCTTCCAAAATATCCAGAGAACTAAAATAATTAATCAAAAAATACAAGCATTACCAGACTTTCTAAAGGGACCTTTCTGGAACAACCTGCATTCCTATCTCCTTCTGGAGCATCCTGTCCTACTGATAGAAGCATCAGAACAGCTCTAGCTGTCCAACAGGAGGAGGAGACGGTATCAACGGGTCACACAGAAGTAACATCCACTCCTACATCTGTACTACAGCCAAACGTGCAATTTGATATCCTTAAACCCACATTGGAAAAATTCCAAATTGTCAGGAGAGCCAGTGAGTTCGTAACTCTTTCACCCTCACAATACTCAAGCAGAGTGTACGTGTAGGCTTTTCTGAAAGCATTTACAGCAACAATCTTGCAAACCAGGCAGACTGTGGCAAACCCCTCTAGAATGAAGCAGGCTCTATGCAATAAAATCTTTGCATTCACAGAAGGTTAAGAAAATGTGCAGGGAGCTGCACGCTGAATACTCGCCAGGAACTGCCGTTCTGAGCATCGTCAGATGAAGATCTAACTGCAATAAAATGTTTCAAACACAAATATCCATGATACTGCTGCAGTGGATTTGCTTTATTTGAAGACAATTAGAGATGGAATGAGAAAGCACTTACCAGCAGCAAAAGGACTGTCACTATCTACTTTAAAATTTTACCACTGATTTCAAAGAGACATTTTACTAGAAGCTGGTTTTACCTTAACTTGCAAACTAGCTGATGCAACTCTCCTCTCCAGATCTTCCACCTGCTGAAGAATAGCAAGGTCCATCTCCATTGCTTGCTCTTCTACTGACCAGTTTTCCACAACATCTCGAGTTACCTGGTTATCTTCATTTTCATTGATATCAATAATTGCAACTGTATTTGAGAATCACATTTTTATTATTTTAATTAGTATTACAACTTCTCTGAGTACATTCAAGTTGATTTACCTGTCACTCCAGTCCAGTGTTGAAGAACTGCTGTGGAAGTGTACTACTCCTAAGATGCCTCATACGGACAACAAATTCTGTAGGTTTTCAAACTTATGATTTCAAGGCCAGAAGGGGAACATGAGACTGAGCTAGACTGTCACAGGGATGGGAAGAGCTTAGAAAGGTTTCTGACACGTATGTCACTAGAGCAATTTTTATTAAGCAGGATTTCTCCAATCCCGGAACTTTACAGAACAAGGCACTAGACAACGAGACCTTTCTTCTCCAGCCACTACTCTAACTCTGTATCTGAACACATTCCAAAGAGCTCTACGCCAGCCGTTTTATGCCCCAACAGCACGTGCAACATAAACAGCGATTACGTACCATCCTTATTTCTGATGCAGGCCAGGGTGATATAATCCATGTGTTTCTGTATCTGCTTTTGTAAGGCCTTTTCTCTTATTCCCCTGAGATGCAGCACTTTAAGCAAAGATTTCAGGTCCTCTGGATCAGTAATCCTCCACCACCCATACTGCATTTCTAAATCAAGACAAGCATATAAACACTTCGCAGGCATTTTTTTATGTGATCACACACAATCAGATTAAAGAAATCATCTAGCCAATTCAATAGGCAAATGATAATCAAAAAATGAAGCGTAATATCACAGTGGCACTGTAGAAATTACCCTTCACATAGTTCCATCTTGCTGTTGCATTGTACTTACCTTCTGGTATAGGTTTTGGGTTAGGATAATCTACTGGCTTGGCAACTTCAACTGCTGCAGAAGGGGCAGGAGCTGTTTTCTCAGCCTGCGGTGCTGGTGACTCACTCTTACTTGCCGGAACACCAGATGCCAAGAACGAGTTACCGTTCACTTCTGACAACCCCAGCCCTGATCCAAGAGCGGGTAAAGGAGATGAAAATGGAACATTTGAAGTGAGAACCCCCGTAGGCCAGCCACAAAACTGAAGTCCCATTATAGGCAGTCCAGTCTTCATCTGCTACACAGAACAAATTGGTAACACAAACACAGTTACCAGTACGAATTATTACCAAGAAACCTGAATTATGGGGAGGATGCTATCTGTCAAACAATAAACAAAACGTAAACGGGGCCTTTACTCAGTACTTTTGATTAGTCTAAGAAAAATTAATATAATATACCTTATTAGGGCTCTGTTAATGCTTAAAAATAACAGCTTCTGGAGGGAGGGCGTGGTGTGTCCCATTCCTGAAAACTAGGGGGGGTTTATTTATTTGCTTTTTATTTAATACCAGTGGCGAACCTCCTAAAAGCTAAATTAAATTACTGAAATGCATGTACAAAATAGCATACATTGTTTTAGCTAATTTTACCTATATATATATTTTTTAAAAAACAAAAAAATGCTGGCATTATAAAATATCTGTAATGTAGAATTAATTAATATTTAGGGATTAAAAAAAAAAAAGAAATGAAGATATAATGACAGCGCTTCTGTGAAACGCTTTGTCTGAACCTAAACTCTGCTCAAACACGCGCAGCAAATTCAGAGTATTCAAAACGACATTTACTTACCTGTAGTGGTGACAATGCAAAAGGACTTAGTCCCATTGGACTCTGCGCAGAGGTTGAGCCCAGAAGAGGTGATGGAACAGGCGACGGTGACTTCGACGGTGGGTGCGACTGAGGAGTCAGAGAAGTTGTAGTGGCTGGTGTATCCACCTGGGTAACGGACAGGTCATCACAGGGTGTTCTCGGCAAAAGGCTGAACCACTGCCTGCTCTTCTCAGTAAGTGTCTTTAACAACTGATCATTTGGAATTAGTGGAGGATTGTAGAACTTCCCTGTCCCACTTGCGTTAGGGCTGAAAAGATTATTAGACTCGGACTTCTCAACGCTGCTCTGTGGTGCAGTGGGCTGAAGAGTGCAGAGGGAGTTTTTGGAGTTACTCGGGTAAGGTAACGTGCAGCCGTTTGCGGCACTGCCATTAGGTTTGGGGGACATAATATCGGACTCGGGTGGCATTTTCGCTACCTCTAGCAGTTTGCTTAGTTTTGAAAACGATCCAGGCTTTTGTAAAAACAAATTAGTGTTGTCCTTTTCTTTCAGATCTTCCTTCTGCTCACAGCGAGTTGTATTTAAACAGTGTAATTTTTCTTCCGTCTCAAATTCTTCTTCTTTGATATGCATGCTTTCGCTCTTTTTTAACTTCTCTTTTTCTTTCGCAATTTCTTCCGGGCCTAAAAATGTGCAAGAAACATCGATGAAATGCAACTGACCAACTAATTTAGACCATTTTTATCATCACAGTTAAATAAAAAACAACTTCACACATGCTAAAGCACAATGCCTTTTTTCTTTTATTTTCCTTTTGTTGAGGAAAACCAACCTCAACGTAGTTAACATAGCTATAGTATTCTCCTTTAAGATGCATATATGTCTGAAGCAGCTTGTGGCACGAAGTCTTTGAAAGGGACAGATTTTTAAACAGCTTTCTTTTTGCAAGCCTTTCCATGCTTCATCAAGAAACTCCTGTTTCTACCAAGAGTTTCGAACCTTAGAGCTGATTTTTGCAAAAGACTATTTCATTCAACTCACAGCCAACTAGAAAAAGGACCAAAAAACCTGTTGTGAAATCAAATATTGCCAAAATATTGAAACACAACATCAAATATTTCACCTCTTTCAGTAAAAATCATTAACAACTTTGACTGTAAAACAATGTCAACGTTTTTGTAAGTTTAAAACTCTTTCAAGAGCCACCCAGCATGACAAAGAGGGCAGGAAGGAGGAGTATTTTTGAAATGGACAGATCATTCAACTGTTTATGTCTCCCATTTCCGATGTTTAGATAAAGAAATTAGGAGTGGATAAACTGTAGAATTTACTGAAATGGCAAAATAAAAGCCAAGGGGAAGAGGGAGTAGTAAAGAATTTAAGAACACGCCCATTATGCTATTCAGAGAGATTAAAATTTTATTAAGATGGTATATTAAAAAATACAGATCTGCCCTACAGGTCTTGGCTAAAACTTCAGCGTGTTATTTTGTTGGTTTGGGTTTGCTATTTTAAGACGGGTAGGTGTATTTCCATGATTTCTGTGTACAATTTCTGAAGCATTTGGGAATTATCTGGTTAAAATAAATACAGTGAACAAAAGGAATGCAAGCAGTACAGCATAGGACAGCTCACCTCCTGTATTCAGCTACCTATGTGCAAAAGTGCTCCTAACACACACCATAGAATAATGCAGAACACGGGAGACAGATTTTTTTTTTATCCTACCCATTTTAGAAAGATAACTTCACAATCAGATTTAGGAAAAATTCTACGGCTTATTTTTGAGGTCAAAACAGCGCTCAGATGTCCTATCGTGATGCTACAGTTACTTTAATTAAACAGCTCTCTAGAATGATGCAATTTTCATCAGACAGTGCAATTCTGGTATGTCTCAGTTTTTGTTTTTTTATTTTTTGGTGGAAAACTGTAAGAGTAACGCAGTTTTGCTTCACCTATATCAGAATTAAAATGGATTTTCCTGTGACCAAACTGAAGACTTATGTTTAGAAATTCCAATATCTACAAAAAGGTCAAATTAATACATATTTTCAGCACCTATCCGATTTAAAGCATGTGAAAAATTCAATCACAGTTAGTACACAATTGTCACAACCACACAATTACATTTTAATTTCAGGAAACTTCAGCATTTGCTGTATTAGAAGACAGATCGGCTGGTAAAATTATATTGCTGATTAGTAAACACAGCACTTTACTGTGTGAAAATATATTTTAATATTTTTGCAGACATATATGAGATATTCAAGCACAGACTAGTCTGTGTATTTGCACAAAACATAACAACTGAGGATGAAAAGAAATTCTTTTTGCATTCTATTGTCATCCTCGTTTTCATATGCAGAATTCACTGCCATAGGGAAATGTGAAATAGTCCAGAAACAGCTGAAAAAATATCCTATGTAGATAAATATGGAAAAGTGTAATACATAGAACTGTTACAACTGAAAGCTTCAAAAATATTAGTCCTCATGTTGAAAGACATTAATTGATATTTCATAACCAGAAAGAGTATCAGAGAGCACCATATGAGTAGAGAGGTCTACTGACAGCAGCCTGCTTGGCCTCTGCGTGAAGGAGAAGCCTGAAGAGCCTGCTCCACAAAATCACAGCCCTCAGAGTCGGGCAGTACGTCCTGGCACGGGATGCCTTGGTGGGACACAATCCAGTTACGTTTCTTACCTTCACCGCTTTCCATGCCTTCTACAAAAATACCCCCGCACTGGGGCAGAATCCAGTATCGGCGCCTGTAACGATCTTGCCCAAACATCATTGAACGCAAACAGTGCGAAGCTTCAAATAACTTCTTTCTGTACTGGCTTTGTTGCTGTTTTACAAAAGGGAAAGCATCATAATTCAACAGGGGAAAAAATCCATTATAACAGAAAGCGTCTCCCGACTGCAAGACTGAACCGAAGTTCAGGGGTCACACGAGGAGGCTCTCAGAGATCTTGTGTGGGGGTTACGTAACACCCTACTCACAATTGCTGCCTGGATGGTTTTACTTACACAGCTCCCTTAACTGCCTGGTTCAGTTTAAGTTTATCAGATAATAGTCTTTTAAAAACACATTTTACGATGGCAGGTCCTGTCTTTCTACCACGGACTCTCAGAGAAGAATAGGATCCAGGATTTCATCGTGCCAGAACAGCTGAAATCCTTTCAATTACAGAGTAACGGCAAATGGTAAACTGAGCACTGGAGACAGCTGATACTGCAGCTCCTGATGGGAAACTAATGAGCTGTTTTAACTGGCTCAGAGAAGAACGAGAACAATAATGTCTGAAAATAAATTCTGTATTCAAACACAAACCATTCTCTGAGGGGGGCCAACAAGGACTTGAGTTTGTTTATTCAATTCCTGCTCTCCTAAATTAACACTGCTGCAAGTCAGGTGTAATTCTGGACTGCTAATTTATTGCAATTTGGAATATGAGAGAAACCAAGAGACAAAGTCTTAATTATCTAATATGAAGAATAAAAACTGGGGCCCCGAGTACCCCTATCTACTGCACTCTATCTCCCTCATTTACATTTATCTTCCTATTCTACTGTTTCTTCTTTCAAACCCTGAAGTGAGGACAACTCTCTGTACTGGTCTGCAACACAGTTACAGGAATCAGCCAACCGTAGGACAGAATGAGAACTGCAATCATCTGTGTAACAGAAAAGTCATCACTTCTGCTACACAAAATTTATCATCATTTTCCAAGATCAACAAACAGAAGCATATTAATTAGTTCTGGATTTAAAAAAAAAAATTACTTTTATTCTGAGATGTGCAAATATATTATCAACAGCTTTCTAATTGTCTGTTGAGTCGTATCCACTTAGTGCTGCCAGACTAGCCTCACAATTCAGGTGTCATGAACAGCAGCCTCATCCACGTTTTCATGAGACAAAAGCTGATCCTTATTTCAATATGTATTAAGCTGGAGCATTGAAAATGATGGTTAACGTTCTAATTCAATACATCCAGCGATCAAATTTATAGCATAACAAAGACAAATGACCTCTCACCTTGGTCAGTTTTTCAATTTGCTTCTCTAGCTCTTCAACACTTGCAGTCTGGTCCCCATCATCCTATAATGACGCCAAATTTATTTCAGGGTAAAATCAGACTACCATATCTTACTAATATTAGAGTAAAAAGACATAACAGGAAAAAAAAGAGCAAATTCTAAGGGTAAAAGAGTTCAAATTTGCTTGTTCAATATATTTGACTAGGAACAACATAACCGGTAAAAACAGATCCCGAGTCTTTCCAAACCATCCCAAACAAAGGAGAAAGTTCATGGTCAAATGTTCACTAAAAACATTATTTTACTCGAAGAAATAATTCGGTTTGTGCATGAACACTTAAGACTATAGAATTTAATCTTAGTTTCTATGAAGCTTTTCATTTCTCAAATTCACTTCCAAGTGTTTTTCATGCACGAAATAATGCAATCTGTCAAAATCTTGTAGTTCAGTCTTTGGTCAGTGCACACTTGCATTTTATTTCAAGGTCTACAAGAAACTGCAGAGTCACTTTCAATTACCAGTCTGCTATAAAAGTTCCAGTATTAATCTCGCTGAGATTTTTAAGAGGAATGCACCCATGATGAAGTCTATGGATCCCTTCTTCTTGGCACAGCTTAAAAACAAGAGTCATTTTTAAAAAGACAGTTTTGATTTAGTTCAAGGAAGTCTTTGGGGATAACAGTTTCCAAAAGAACACAATCATAATCCCAGGTCCTTCCAGTCACCTGTACTGTAAGATACTGGTCTTGCCTTTCTTGGCTCTGTACAAGTGTACCGGAGTGAAGCCTTCTGAAACTCCATATACAGCACGAAAGCAAGGGAATATCTGTTCTACCAGAAAATTCATCTCTCTATGGGAGGCACAGGTCTTTTGCCCATGAAATGCCCAGTGCACCAAAATAGGAAACCGCACCAAAGGGAAGAGGTTAAGGGGCAGACGTGAGGTTAGACACCTAAATGCTGCCTTCTAAAAAAATAAAATTCTGAAGTATTAGTTTGTAAGAACTTTGTGCTATGCCTCTAAGGTACTCTCTTAAATTCATACACACTGTAGTACTTGAAATAAATCCAGAGTAACAGCACAAAGAGCTGTTCCTACCCTAGAAACCAGCTGGGTTTCTAATGAAGAGTGTTTGCAAAGATTTGAGTTCACATATGTTGTGCACATGCACTGTTTAAGCAGTCACATCTACAGCACCCATAAAACTGCGAACTTCAATAACCTTGCATAAACAGATCATTTGCTGGCAAACAGTGCAACACCCAGTGCACTAAAATGCAGCATTTAGTATTGCTCAACCTTTTTAAGAGTCTTCAACCAGCAGAGAATTCTGGTGCTCTACAGTGAATCTTACAGGCCTGGGGCACTTCTGTTAAAAAGCCTTTTGATTATTGTCAAAACGATTCAGCTCAAGGATCTAAAAATGTTTGAGTGATCCTGCCTGGATCTTATCTGACATTGACCAGCAAAATTTATCATCTTGTGACCTAATACAGCCAGGCAGTGACTACCCTAAAAAGTTATGGGAAAAATACCCAGGAAGGTCACGGGCAAGCTTTATAACAGAGAATACTAACTACACCTTTGTACTTTTTTATTTGGTAACTAAGAAATGATCTTTAGTGGCCTCTAAGAGAAAACTACAGTTACGGTAACTTGCTAACAAACCTGCAGTTCTCTAGATCTGGCACGATACTTCAGAATTTCAGAGAAATTAATACTAACTGGTAAGCAGGGGGAAAAAAATCCATCCCAAACCTAAACCAAACTGAACCAGCCAACCAAACAAAAACCCCAAACAAACTCACCAACCCATGCTACAGTAGCTATCAAAAGAGAAAAAAACCCAACACAACAAACAACACTCCAGAAAACAAACTTATTCCCAACATTTAAAAGTATTGGAGGTAAGTTATTGTTCCTTTCTTTTTCTTGCAAGATTTTGTGGAAGAAGTTCCACACCGCAGAGCAACAGAGGGAAAACAACTTAAGTTATTAGTTAAATAAGTTTCAATATACTTAAAATCCCCTACCTCATCCTCACAAACTTCTGCCTTCTTTCCTTTTTTATCCTCTTTGTCTTCTTCGTCCTCATCATCCTCATCCGCCTGATCATCACTGTCGTCATCGTCATCATCATCGTAATCGCTGTCCCCCGCCTTTCGCCTGCGCTTGCGTCCTGGTGTTGGTGTCTCCAAGGAGTGTGGCTCCTCCCCTCCGTCACCACCTCCCGGAGCATCTCTCTTGCCAGTTTTCTTGGCATGAATGATTCGAAGCCTTGAAACACATGACAAGGGGTGAAATTATGCAGTGTGTCTGTAACACAATCACACCTTTCTTCCTAGGTGACTGAAAGCAAATCATGTGTTTTAGATTCAAATTAGCTCTTCTGTTCTAATACGACTTTGTGTTTTCTCAATATTCAGTGCCATTAGTCAACATGAAAAATTCAGGTGATAAAACCCCTTAAGCTTCTTACTCATTTCTCTCAGGTGAATCTTACTGTATAACTCTTCAGAAAAAATGAAACCGGAAAGATTTTGAAAAGTCAGGAAACACAATTAGCAGAAAGAACCATTTCAAATTCTTTAAGTTTTGTTTCATGCATTTAAGAATATGATCATAAAGTACCTGCGTCTGAGGGGCAGAAAAAAGGCAAAAATCCTCAGTTGGAAGTATGAAATTATTTACATTTGCACGGCAATAGAAAGGTTGATTATTTCTTGTTGTTTGTTCCGGATTTCTATGTATTTTTAATTTATTACATGTTATTTGACTTTACTGCTTTGGCCGATGTTTTTATTCAAGGACGTACTTTCTTTTCTGAGAAATCTTAGCTGCCTGAACTACCAGGAGACTACTCAATCGAACTCTGATTTTCCTTTTATGAAAGAAAAGGGAAACTTACATACCAGTAATTACGGTTGTAGTAGACCTTCTTCTTCTACAAAAACCCTATAAGACAAGATTCCACACAGCAATGATTACAGTTCCACCTATCAGGGAGCTAGCAGGCAAACATGCTGAATCACAGGAGGTATAAATAGCCAGGCTGAACCACTCATAATGCAGACCAAAAATGCAACTGACTTAGAAGAGATTCAAAAACACGTGGAGAAAAGACAAAGATTTTTGTAAGAGATGACTGGAAGAAGGTAGGATGGGAAAAGTAGAGTGGTAACGACAAACACAATTACCAGCACGTAATTTTTCCTTGTCGTACTTCTCTCTCTTCCCAACCTACAAAACAATATTCCATACAGCAAGTGGCTACAAGTATGATGAGTGTTGCAGAGGTACTGGCTTCTGTGCACACTGACACATGCAGCAGTCTTCTAAACCGCTGAGAAACAAAGCCAGGTTTTTTAAGGCAGTGGTTAATCCACTGGACAATTTAGAAAGTTTTCAACTTTCATTTTTCCAATACAAATGGATTTTTAGCTATTTTAGCAATTAAAATTATTTTCTGATTAAAAAAAATATTTCTCAAGCCTCCCAGTGAATTTGGAAGCAAGTAACATTTTCAGGTCTGGTTCGAAAAGCCTTAGTCTCACTGAGTATCAATATCACTCAGGCTTCCACTGAGTTAAGTTTTTTAGAAAAAAAAAATCCTCTTTATGAGGATAACTTCAAACCATCAAATCCTCTTCATCTGGTCTGGAAATTCCTGCCTGTACGCAGGAATTAACTGTCAAAAAAAAGCCACTAGTCAATGATTTGACTGCTGCATGACTGGACAATTTTAGAGACAAATTAGACTAAGATAATACTGAAGACAATTCAATAATCGAGCTGGCAGCTTAAGGTTGAACGACCAGCAAACGCCTCATCTTTCACATCCCTAGAAGAAATCAGACGAAGCAAAGGAGGCTAGTTTTGCTGAAAGCAAAAGCAGAGATAAAGTGCTGTCAAGCACTAAAGGAAGCCTGCACAGTACTACAAATTGTAAGGACAGAAACAAATCAAAGACGCTCTCTTTTAATAGCCGCATAAGCGTAAGAAAGAGTCAGTCTGGATCTGAAGTAGCGTAGAGGTAGAAACCAAAGACAGCGAAGGTAAAAAAATCTGCAGGTGTTTCACAACGTAGCATCATTTTCCTGCTGCTACGCAGACATATGACCGACTGGGAGAAGAAAACCTTCACACAGAAAACTGCTTCATCTTTCTCACTTGCAGGTATATATCAGAACGACACCTGCAGCCATTAGGAGAATGACAAAGTCTATTGGCCTACAAAAAGAGCGCGTGGCCCATCAGATAATCAGATGTGTGACTTAACCCTGCTCTAACCTGTAATGTTTGCTAGATCGTAGAAGGAAAATTCACGTTTTGACTTCATTTTCATGCCTTCCTCATAATTTCTGCACATAAATATTAACACGCTTTTAACATATTCAGGCTTGGGTCTCAAAAAATGAGTTTCCCCAATCAGCATTACCATCTCCCACCTCAACTCAGGGTGCAATTTCTCCCCTCATTCAACAATGCTTTTGACACATTTGACATGGCCTCATGGGAAAGGAGTATGCCGTAACGCTGGCACCTTACAAACAACACTTTTGCAGTGAAAACCTTCTCTGCAGCATTTAAAGTCTTGTAAAGAAATACATATTGCCTAATTCTTCAAGTAGCTGTATTTCATTTTTATTCCCTTTTATATTCATCGAGCTAGAAAAGAGATGCGAAGGAGAAGACATAAAATGGGAAAGGAGATGTTGAGGTTATGATTCTCGTTAGAAAGCAGCTCACTCATCTCAGGTGAGACAAGTCTCCTGACTACAGTTGTGATACAGAAAGCACAAAGTAACACGAATTGATTGTATGAGACAGGTGCCTTTACAAAAATGGTGATTAGTATCAAGATTCATACCTAAATGTGATGAGAGAAGGAATTAGACACAACCTCTCACTGACCATCAGCCGAATAGAAAAAGTCCAGGCAGCTCAGAACTCAGTTTGCAACCATATATATGTGTACTATATATCCAGGAATTTTGTTCAATAACCTTAAGAGGCAAAAAGAAAAAGCACAGAACAAAATCCCCCCAGACCCCGATATCCCTACGGGCTTTTATACAACAATTCCTTTTTCCAGCCTCAGATTTTGTAGCTTACAAACACAAGTTTTCATGTTATTTCTTTTGTCCCCAACCCGATGTCCAGCTGAGGAGCTGATCGCATTAGAAGTTAAAATGTAAGCACAAAAAATCACTTAGTGAAAACATCTGATACAGGTAGAATCTATTCTCATCCCACTTGGAAATACTCCAAGGCAGCCTGGACATAGTGGTATGAAGATTTACCACAACAAACACTGGCAAACCAGGCCACATGAAATAAAGCCACCAGTCCTCAGCATTATCCTATCACTATACACTTCCCATGGATGATGGGCTTGTGTTGAGGTCATGTAAAGGTCTGTACATAGATGAAAAGAGTTCACATCTGTCAATCATGTGGTGAGTAGTCCAGAAAAGAGATATTCCTGCGTAAAACTGTCTGGGACTGGGATGCTTAAAAACTAGACTGAGATTCGAAATGGATGGGGAAGATAACATGCATAAGAATGAAGTCTGGAACCAGAAAAAAAGACCAAACAAAAGACTTAAATGGACTGATTTCTTTTCAGAGAAACCCCAGACCAGTTGTAAGAGTTTATGAGAACCACCAACTAACATAATAAAGAAGAAAACATTGTTTAAAATTGATCAAAAAAAGCTCTTCTAAAAAGCTTCTTATAGTTCATCAGAAAAAACAGTGGAAAATACAAAGATTTTAAACCAAAGATGGGAGAGATGAATCAAGCCCTGTGGATTCAAGGAAGCAGAAGAGCAACGTTTCTGAGCACTCTCACGATACTTACGCTTGAAAATAGGGAAATCCTGAAATCCACACATGAGGGGAAAATACAAGAAATAAGAGAAATGATTGTAGAAAGGAAGAAGGGCTTGGGACTTCAGGGTATTCTGTCCACTATTTGAAAGGGAAGAAAAGAGAGCTCATGAGGAAAAGGGAGGATCCTACACCTACAAGTACTTACAGTTTGATGGAGGGTGAGAAAGACCAAGCATTTGCTAAGGAGACAAGGACAGGTAAGGGTCCCATTCCACTAATGCACAGCTGGATACATCAGAACTTCAGAAACACTTTTGGAACTAGATCCCATAGAGGGGATACAGATGAAGACAGGAAAAGGTATTTGGATTGTCCTAAAAGATAAAATGTATTAACCCTGTGCAGACTGGGATCTGCAATATTAGTAGAGGATTTCTTTTTACTGGCCTAAGTTTTCCCTCTACCTCCCTCTTGTCCTTCTTCTTTACTTCTTTCCTTCTTCCTTCTGAGATACATTAAAGGGAAAAAAGGTAGACATAAGATTAGAAACACAAGTACCTAAAAAGCAAGGACTAAGAAAGGATTCACCATTCCTAGTAAGAGGCAAAGATGAGCAAGAGAAAACCAATAGCATCTGGCTATGTATTTTTACCCCCTGTGATTCATGAACTTTATGCCTTCTAGCTTCCTGGTAGCTGGAGCCATTATGCTTGCTGTATGGAATTTTGTCTTGTAGGATGGGAGAACAGTGGATATGAAACTGACAACCCTTAAAAAAAATTCCAATTTTACCTTAAATAAAAAACACAAAAAATACTGCAGAGTTTGCATTCTACATGATCCTTAGCTACAGGGAACAACGCAACATTAACAGATGGGAAACAGTAAGATAACATAATAGAAATGAGCAAAATTTAATTGGTGATTGTTGTATGAAAACCGTGTCTTCTTAAAATGTCTTTCAGAATGAACACTGGTAATTATGGGAGGTCCAAACAAACTTTGATGATAATGTCAACAGCGATTTGACAGCTCCTGTAACACTCCAGTGAAAAAAATTTTACTTTCTTCCAAAGAGCACAAAATGGACTTGACTTTGCTCCAACTTTGAGGGACACTGAATCTCATGCATCTCTAACAGATTGTAAAAGACCGATGCTGCACCGTTCTAAGTCCACATCCATCTTAATTAAGCAGCTCGGTTACTAACTTCTCGGTAAACCTGAAATTGCATCAGCTAAGTCCATCCTTAGAACCCACTGCCTATACATACAGCAGCATATCTGAGCAAATGCAAAAAGGCAATACACTGTAATTTTTAAGGAAACAAAACTTACTTCCGAAGTTTGCCTTCAACCATCCATTTATCTCTCCTTAGGTTTGACATATAATCAATGTTTTTATCAATTTCACTGTCAAAGACAAAATAATCCATTAACTGTGAACGTACATTTCCTTTTCTGACAAGACGTTCATGTACAGATACTTTGTCTCAAAGAACTATCTTGGAGAAATGTTTAAAATTCAAGCTAAATAATTTTAAAGCTAGGAAATTCCAATCCTGGGAATGCTGAAACAATGTACTGCTGTACTTATGTCAGGCAATCTTTATTTACAGCACTGTGCAAGCTTTCTTTCCAGAAGGAGCATATCATGCAAAGAAATTGACATTTGTTTCCACAGTTCTAATTCACTGTCAAGCCTCCAGAGGTATTTGCCATAAAGTATCTAGCCCTGCACTGAAAGAAAAGTTACCACTGGTAGATCTATGGTATTCTAACTTGGCTCCACGTGATATACAAACTAACATTCACTTTTCACTGCAGAAAGAACAAAAAAATGATACTTCAGGACAGTGACTGTACTGTGAGCCCACCTCTGAGACACTCCGGCCTCAGTAATTTAGCAGGTTATAGTAGTTTCTATGATAAAAACACAGAAACTTGAGTTCTGAATGATTCTCGAGTTTCTACAAATGTAACTTAACAGTTGGTCATCTGCAACAAGACGGTTTCTTACTCTGATGAATTTGACCAACACCCATCAGCTCTCTTGCAAAGGACGTGCACAGCACTTTAGCTGCCCACTTCTGCTAGTTTTCAACTTTTCAAGACAGGATGCGCCTCTTTCCTTCTTGCTTTACACAGCTCTGATCCACTTTTGCAGCACAGCAGAGCAAAAGCAGAATTCACCAGGAAATAAAACAGGGCTCCGTTAGGTGATAAAATAACTTTACCACAGTAAGTAAGTATGTAGAGGGGCAGGCATCCAAAGGCTGGCATTTCCCAAGTTTTACATTGTTATTTAACATAGAGGGTTTTTCTAATTAGGGAATGCTATAAATTGCTGGCTGCAAACGAAGCATACACTTTCTTGAATTACCACTATAATAAATCAGGCTTGCCATCGCAGCTAACGACCCTAGTTAAAGTACGAGCATAATGCAGCAGTCTTAAGGAAAGGAAAATAAGCCTTCTACAAAGCTTCTAAATTACTCCCTGGAACACCTAGCAAATTTCCTTCTAATTCACCTTTTCTTTTACTCTGAAAATAGCTGGAAAAATTTTGGTACAAGCTTTGAAAAAAACCTTCACAGATCAAACATGGAAAAGTTCTATTCTTCCATTGCATCAGGAGTGCATGAAGGCAAGAAGCAGTAACAAGGCAAATTTCAGCTTTCACTGTGAGAACATGAAGAAACCTCAAACAATGTACACAGGATTTCTGAACTATAACATTTTTATAATTTCATTTTTACAGACCTGTTTGGGAAAAACCTTACCTTACTACGCTTTTGCTGCATGCTAACTCATTGACAAGAAAAGCAAATACTGATGCTTTCTGAGCTGGAGTATGTGCCTGAAAAGCTTTTGTCTTCAAGCTCTCCGTCAGCTCAGTTTGCCCACAGTGAGCCTCCATAAATATCTGCAGAATCTCAGACACGTTATCTCGATTGATACCAACATTCAGCAAGTGTTCCCCGAGAATAGTTTTAGCCTAAAAAGAATAAAGACATTTCAAACAGTCACATTTTAAAATATTTTTTTCCTTTCCAAGGTATATTATTTCTTCTAGAACAGTGGGGTAGATTTGTTTGCATTTTTATATAAGGACTTTAATAGTCTTTAAAACTATTCAGATGTAAATCTTCAATAGAGAAACAAATTACAATGACTTCACCTCTTAAGTTTTAAAGAGCAGAGATCGTATTACTATAAATGAAATAGGTTAAATGAAAAAAGACAAGGTCCAACTGGAACTTGATAAAGCACAATCATGCTACACAGTGTTCTGGAGTAGTAAACAGCTAAGTCAGCTTCAGAAAAAAGGATAATAAGAAAGAGAATCATGAACGAACCAGAGTTTTGAAGAAGAAAGAAATGGCAAGATTCACTGAGAGTATAACATGAGGGCAAGAATGAAAGGGGAAAAGGAAAAGGAGTTAAAATATGTTGCCACAGATGTGACTGTGCCCTAAAAGACATTCAAAGAAAAATGAGGGGGAGTAGAAAAAATGTCCGGAGATGTATCACTTCTGGAAATTGAGAAGGCTGACAGGCCACAGAAAGTCTTGGAATAACATCAGAACAGTGACGCCAAAGAGAGGAATTAGGAAAGAGAATGCAAATGCAAATCAGAGGCGTCAAAGGCGCGTTATGGAGAATGCACTCACAAATACAGGGTGTTTACTATCGTGGGCTTCTTCCTTCTTTTTATTTTACCTTGTATCCTGTAACAAGTCCTGGATCACAAACAGCTGCAGAGACGAGCTTTACAAGTAAGTCTTGTACTTCTCCCATGCTGTCCCCTATGTTTAGCAAACCCTCTTGAAGAACACTCAGGGAAGGGACATCCACATTCACATCAAAGCCCAGAACTTTACCGAAGTTACGCAGGAACTGTACTACCATGAGGCAGTCTGAGAACGTGCTTCCGTTGAGAACAAGGCCTGGGATGCGAGGCAACTCTGGCAAAGGCTGAAAAGTACAGAAAAACTATGAAAGCTTCAGTAGCATCTTTCAGAAGAAAACTTTTTTGATACTAGCTAGGGAAATGGGCTCGTACCTCTCTCTGACATACAGCACGAGAACGCTACAAGGCAAAGGCTGTAGGGAAGCTGCGCCCCAACATCCCATACAGTACATTTAATTTAAAGCTGAAGTAAGTTGACCTTTTGACATACTGTAGGAGACTAACAAATACTTACATTTTGGCCAGGTGACGCTCTCAGGCTCTTTCCTGAGCCAAAACACTAGAAAAGGTGGTGTAAAAGTATGTGGGGAACATAGGGAGGGAAATTCACTGGAACAGAGAGGGCTTGAACCTGAGGTATATGTCAAGTCCTGAAGAGCAAGAACTAAGAACGCAGAAGACTGGGAGAGTGATTTTTTGGAGTTACAGCTTGCAATAGTAGCACATATAAAAGCTCTGTGTACCGAGACATGATGCACATTCCTGCTGCTAAAATAACTCAGTGTAATTGATTTTTTTTTGAAGCAATCAAAGCAAGTGCTTTCTGAGGAAGAAGGCCACTTTTAAATGCAATGCTTTTCATTAACTAAACGTGATATTTTAGTGTCTGTAGTAACTTGCATTGCATAGATATATATATCCGATAGTTATCGAATTATCTAGACCAAAGCTTGAATGCTTTGGGAGTGGTTGCAAGAAAAAAAAAGGTTTTGTCACAATGGTAAGATGCAGGAACAACCGGCAGGAAAATAAGTTTACATTATTAGGATTACCTTCTGGTCTGCTAAGCACATATCTTCGTTAGGCTTCTTTAGCTCCTTTGCCATTTCTAATTCCAATCTTCGCTGTTCCAGTTTACGTTCTTTATTTAGTCGTTTCTCATCACGTTTCTCTTGCTTTAATCGCTCTTTTTCCTTAAGTAGAGTTAAAAGGACAGAAAATAAACCCCACGTATTATACTTACAACAGAACAATCTAAGAATTTGAAAAGCACTACTTACGTAATCTTAGTAACTACCACAGCAATTAAGGAACCCATATTCAAGTAAAGGGAAGGGGGAAACTACAGAAATGGAAAAAAACCCCATGCAATTTGTGAGCACATCTAAGATTCACCTTTTTTTTCCCCTCATCCACATGGAAATGGGTATTGACCATGTTTACACTGACAGATCCTTTGGAGCATGGTTTCAAAAAGATGACTGAGTGAAAATATGGTTAAGAACTGCCACCCATGCAAGGCATCGGATTGTAAAGGCCCCGCTTACACACGAGTATCATGGGTATGCATCTGCCAAGCGCAGAGATCACTCATGAAGGCAGCAGCTGGAAAGACCTTTCTGCACAATGCACGGTTTAAAAACTCCCACAATACATTAAACTGGAGTGAACAGCTCATAAAACACAACTGATCTTTTCAATACACAGAGTTTCCAGCCTTGAACTACCACACACTCAGTGTGCGATCTGAAAACTAAATAGGCATTACCATCTTATTCTGTATGACAGGAACGCAGGGACAACCAAGTGAGAAGCCAACCATCTACTATTCTTCTCTTCCAACACCCTCTACGCCGATGTCACACAGAGCACTGCACTAACAGTGTCTCTCTAACCTGCTGAGACTAACTTTGAGCTGGCAGCCCCAAGTGCTTTCCCATCGCCGGCTCCAGGGGCTCTGCCGCTGCCCGCCTGGCACTGACACGCTGGCAGCCCACACAACTCCTTGCACACCTCTGTGCTGTAAGTAGCAAATGCAAAATATTGAGTAAGACACCGTGTGTGGGATCTGCCATATCTCGGGGCCACCTCTGCAGGACACTGCAGGAACCACAGTGCCTGTACACAAACACACCTGGGCATGTTTGTGACAACCGAAGAACCTGACACAAAACAAAGGTGAAGACACTGGGCGTGCTTTCTATCCCTGGCCACAGAAGGGATAAAGAACCAAGCGAAACTGGTTCATACCACTCAGAAGCACTCCCCATTTCTCTATCAGTTTATGAGGTCACTTCAGTCTCTTCACTGTTACCAAATTTTGTATAAATGAAAATACTGGCTATAACTGTAAGTCAGGACGTGGTTGCATTTGTAGAGTAGCATTAACTGATGACTTTGCTGGTCACTTACTCTCCGTTTTGATTCTATACTGAGTATTACTAGACCACTGGTGATACTGTGGCTAAATGCTATGACTGCACAGAGCAGCTGATAATGACCTCTCCTACTACAGTCCTGAGCAGATTTTAGGCATGATAGAGGCCGGAGTTAGAGTAAACAATGTGTTTGGGCTGCAACTCCACAACCTACCTGGGCAATTTGTGCCAGTGTTCAGCCATCACCCTCAAAGTAAAGAAGTTTTTCTTAAGTTTAAATGGAATGTGCTGTATTTCCATTTGTGCCTATTGCTTCTTGCCCTGCCACTGCCACGTATAAAAATGAAGTTACACAGACAGTACAAAGACTCTACTCTTCTACAGATTACCAAGAACAAAACTGTGAAAACTTCTACCTTTCAGGGCTTAATTAATACTCACTTCTGCTTTCTTACGTGCTTCCATGGCTTTCATAAGCATCATATGTTGTCTTCTCCTTTCTCGTTCCTATTGAAGCAGGCAAGATTAGAACAAAACTAATCCACACTTTCAAATCGGTGAAAAAGCTGAGTAACAAATTTAGCATTAATAGACAAGTCACGGTAAATACTAAATATAGGACAAGAATGGCCAAGTCTGTGCATGTTTTAGTTCAGGTTTAGAAAGCAAATACAAGAACAATCAAAAGCAAAAAGGTAAAGCAATGAACATGGAGACAGTGTAAAAAAGAAGCATACAGATTTACTTATGGTCAGTTGTGATGCTCCTTCATAAGCTGGCAGAACAAAAAGCATAATGGTTGGCTGGAACAGGTCAGTTACCTTACATCTGCTATCACAGAACTTGCAATTTACTTCCTCAAAAGCCAATTCAGCAGAAATTTCAAACCGGTCTTTTTCAAACGTTGCAAATATTAACATTTTTGTAACTAAGCAACAAATCGATATGATTAATTTTCTCAGCTCTAGATCAGCTTTAATCAAGCTAGTGGTGGCGCATATTCATACGCGATGGCACTGATGCTTTACTGATGATTTACTGATGCGTGTCCCTCAATAAATTGTGTCAGTCACTTCAAATGCATTAAGGAGCTGTATTCTAGAGCATTTAGTACGGTGGGTTTGCTTTAAAAGCTGTAGAGTAAATCTTGGCCCCAGTAAAGGCTATGGGAAATTTATCGTCTAGTTCAGTGAGGCTGGGAGAACATTCTGATATTTCACTGTACACTGATAACGTTACGTACTTTCCACTGACCGCAAGCTCCTTTACTCAGTACCTCTAAAACTTAGGAAAGACATCATCTGGATTTCTAAAACAGGTTAGTTCAAATTATACTTAAAATGTCTAGATTAACTCCCAGTGAATGGGACACAGCTTGCAAAAATTATCCAAGTGACTACCTATTAATTTTGCATTAATTAATCCCTGATTATATACAGTAGTCTAATTTCTGTCGGGACATCAGCAAAAATAGATTGCTGGTTAAAACCCTCATTTATTTATTGCCATGTTCAATTTATACACATGTTCAAGACATGTCGGGTTTTTTTCCCTTAACAGACAAGACAAGCAGATGTATGCAATGCACTGTGCTGTAAAGCCATGCAGCAGTATGTAATATGACAGCAGCCAGTGCTACATTTTATGCATTGCTATGACAACCATATCACAACCAAATCACAATGCGGTGTTAGATGTACAAAAATAAACATACCCATACCATATCTAGTCTATGCCTCTCCAACTCCTGGTAGAAAGAGTTGGCACAACATTATGAAACAGAAATCACAAAGTCATAAAACCACTTTATAATCCCCCAAAAGACCCCAATACCAAAGCAAAGCAACAAATCATAAGGTGATAGAAAATTTGTGCAGGAATCAAACCCAGAAATTTAAAAAGGATGTATTTGGAAGATTCCCCGCCCCCCACCACATAGCTTAAGTAGCAGTTCACAATTGGCATTCTGTCTGTCTGGGCAACGTATATGGACGTATACTAACCTGGTGCTTCAGAAGAACAGCTTGCTGCCTTCGCATCTCTTTTTCCTTAAACGAAAGAACGACAATATACTTCAAATATCTATCAAACTTTACTCACCACTTGCACATTTTTGCCACAGTAAAAGAGCCCATCTGAACCCCACCACCCGTAAACTGACCACATACGAGTATACATGGTACAGGTGACAGCACGACTATCGAATTGGGAGTTCTATGTTAACAGACGCAAAGAATACCAAAGCAGTAACAGAAGTACGTATTCAAACTGCATTTTCCAACACGTAAAAGAATGCTGTCATCTTCTCTACATACAGCCTAGAGAAGACTACGCTTGTTGAGAAGCGGCTAAGTTTTTTGACACAGTGTGCTTAAAAAAAATATTGAGAATAATGTTACTGCACGAGCATCGGAAGTTATTTAAACCAAGCATCACATAAGCAAACGTCGTGGTAACCGCACACAAAAACTGACTGTATATTCGTGTGTATGTATCGATGCATGCACACCTGTGTGTCACACACACACAAACTTCTCTCTGTGCATGCTTTATGTATTTATATAAATACATGTACCCATGGTATTCATATGCCATCTCTAATTAGTTGTACTATCAATGAACATTACTCCAAATTTACTGCTTTTATACATCAACATGTATTATGCACGATAACACAGTTCTTGGCTTCGGAACTCCTCTGAACTCACCTTTATTCGTTTTTCGGCCTCCAGTAATTTGGCGTTTGCTGCTTCTTCCTTCTTTTTCTTTTTTGCCTGTGCATGCAAAACAGGTCACACAACAGCACCAGCACAGCTTGAAAACAGTCTAACTAGAAACACAGTTTAGTGCCTTTCAAAGTTCAAAACCATCATCACATATCATCTACATAACAACAGGTTTCTTCCTAATGCAGCTTTCATAATCAATCAGTTCACTGCTCAATTACTTTTAGAAAGTAAGCCAGAATGTCGTCTCACTCAAAACCGCTTCACCTGGCTATTATAACAAAGGCGGTATACACAGAGAATAAAACAGAAATGGCAAAGAGATTAGCATTAATTTTT